>JAUZNK010026986.1:23893-36306 GCA_035046665.1 Euphysa ruthae
TTTCAGAAGTACCGTCACTCCTTATTATAGTTTTACGAACAATCATAAATTTTATTGGCTCAATCGGTTCTTCAATCATGTCTTCAACAGGCATATTTTCAGGTTTCCCATCACTATTTGTAATAGTCCGTCTGATCACTAATGATTGGTTATTTTTAGTGATATTTTTAGTAACAATACGAACAACCTTTCCATTAACTTTTTTTTCTTTGCATTCATCATTTTCATGCTCAGTCAAAGAATAAAATATTGGTCTTATGTATTGAGGTTCATCCTTAATAATTTTATTTCCATCTGGTTGTGTGAAAGCACAGAGGACTGCTCTTCTTGTTTCCTTAGGATCATCTTCAATATCTGGTGACTCCACAACACTTTTATTTAATTCCTTTTGTTTTCCATTTGGTAACATCTCAATCAAGGTAGTTATTTTTTTTTTTGAAGTTAACATTATTGCTTTTCTCACAGTCATACGGACAATTAAACCTTGTGAATCCTTGTTTACATTTTCAACAAATTCAGATTGAAGCTCTTCATGGCTGACTTCTAATGGGAAAATTGTTTCAGATTCATCAATGAGATGTTCACTACCATCTTTTTTACGTATAACTCTAGTAATATAGAGTCTTTCTATGGGAGTCGGTTGTTTTTGCATTTGAAAGCCATCCTGATTCTTATGGGTATCTTGATGACTACTTGGTAACGAGAATATACTATCACAATGAGGTGGGTATTTGTTTTCATTTAAATGCAGATTCGGGAAATCCGGCTCCGAATGTTGATCAGGAATTTCTTCTGGTTGTACAATTTCATCCTTATTATCATCATTAACAATTGAAACTTCCTTTTCAACTTCTTTAAGGGTTCTTCGAACAGGCTTACCATCAATAATTGTATATTCTAATGGATTAATTGAATCATTTCCACCAACGAAAGGGAAAATTGGTTCAGAATGCTGATTTAAAATTTCTTCTGGCTGTACAACTTCTTCACCGTCAACTGGAACCTCTTCTTCAATCTCTTTATGAGATCCATCAGGAAGAACAATGATTTTACGAACAATTCTTTTTTTAACATTAATAGTTTTTCGAACAGGCTTACTATCAACAATTTTATATTTTAATGGGTTATTTGAATTATTGTCATCAATAACAGGGAAATCTGGCTTTGAATGTTGATCCAAAATATTGTGTGGGCATATGACACCACCATCAACTGGAATCTCTTCTTCAATCTCTTTACGAGATCCATCAGGAAGAACAATGATTTTACGAACAATTCTTTTTTTTACAGTAATAGTTTTTCGAACAGGCTTACCATCAACAACTGTATATTCTAATGGATTAATTGAATTATTGTCATCAATAACAGGGATACCTGGCTCTGAATGTTGATCCAAAATATTGTCTGGGCAAATGACATCATCTTCAACTGGAATCTCTTCTTCAATCTCTTTACGTGATCCATCAGGAAGAACAATTATTTTACGAACAATTCTTTTTTTTACAGTAATAGTTTTTCGAACAGGCTTACCATCAATAATTGTATATTCTAATGGGTTAATTGAATTATTGTCATCAATAACAGGGATACCTGGCTCTGAATGTTGATCCAAAATATTGTCTGGGCAAATGACATCATCTTCAACTGGAATCTCTTCTTCAATCTCTTTACGTGATCCATCAGGAAGAACAATTATTTTACGAACAATTCTTTTTTTTACAGTAATAGTTTTTCGAACAGGCTTACCATCTACAATTGTATATTCTAATGGGTTAATTGAATCATCTCCACCAAAAACAGGGAAATCTGGTTGTGAGTGTTGTTTATTGTTTTCCATTGGAAATATCAATTCATCTCCTACTTCTTTTCTGGTTCCACCTGGAAACATTATGAATTTAGTGTTTTTGGGAGCGGGATATTTAAATGTTTCACTCCCATTTTGAGGTTCTTCAGTTCTTTCCTCCCTAGAAAGTTCTTTTCCATCATCTGAAATTATTACCTTTCTTATAAATATTCTAGATGTTTGAACAGGGACAAGCCATTTAGTGATTTTTCTTATTGTTTTTCCTTTACTGTCTTTCATTGTTCTTTCCGAAACACATGTAGGTTTCCTATATGATGAAGATATTTCAACAATTTCTATTATAACATATTCATCAATCATGTCATCATGTTGATCTACAATAGTTGTTTTAAATAAGGCATTCGAAGTGGTGATCTCTTTTTCTGAAAGAAATGTTTGAATTGGTTCACCATGCTTGGTGATTTCTTCAGTTAAAAGCTGATCAGGCTTTTCTTTCGTGAGACAACTTTCCATTGGTATTTGTTCTGGTGTTTCCAATGAACATTCTTCTTCAGGATGATTTTCTATCTTCTCATCAAATATTTCATCATCAACATTTGGTCTTCGTTTAAAAAATCGTTTGACGACTGATTTTGTCTTAAGGAGTTTAATATCAAGTAACTTTCTCCGTATTTTATTTACCTGATCGTTGTCGTCCAATAGTTTTAGCACATCAACTGTTGAATGAGGATGAATGGACTCACATTGAGAAACAACGCTCTCATGGGTAGGATATCTCACTATGCGTGTTTCAATAATACGATCTACAACAAAAGCTACACTTGCTTCATCTCTTTGGATATTATCAGATTCACTGGGATAAGCTCCATCAACTGGAACCTCTTCCTCAACAATCTTTTTATTTCCATCTGAATCAATAACTGTTCGCCGAATGATTCTTGTTCTTTTGGTAACTTGAGTTGTCTTTTTAACAACTCGTTTAATAATATTTCCATGTTTATCTCGTACCAGTTCTTCTTCAGTGTTGGTATCTGTTTCGTCAGGAGCGTGTATCACAACTGCCTTTTCATCTAACGTTGAGCCGTTGTTTCGCATATATGCTGGTTCTTCACCCTCAGGTACTGTGATTTCTTCAATATGTTCTTCACCATTCTCATCAATGTATTTTTTACGAATAATTCTCTTTTGAGTACGCGTAACCTTCTTTGTAATAATTTTACGAACTTTCCTTCCATTTTCATCTGTAGTGATAATTTCTTCACGAGGATAATCAGGTGTTGATTCTATATTGTCAATGGAGTCAGGTATAATGTCTTCATCAAGATGTGTACGCCTCATGACAGTTGGTTGGAATGCTCTGTATTGATCTGGGGACTTTAGGTCAAATTTAGCAGGTTTGTGAGGTCTTTGTAATAGGAAAGTTTGGTCTGGTGTTTCGTCACAAGCTTGTCGCTCGAGTGAAGGTATCTTACTAGCAACAACATCTTCTGTAATCATTCTTCGTTTTCGGGTTTCTTTGAGTAAGCTCGTGACCTGTAAATAATAATAGTAAAATGTTATTATGGAATCAATGGAATAAATCTACAAGGTTATATTTTAATTTAGTTCACTACAAAAATGAGATATGGAATATTTACTTTGAAGTTGAAATATGGAATAATATAAGTTTAAAATATACACACTAATTTATATCAATATTTAAGAGCTCTGCACTAATAAAAAAAGTAAAGATAAATAATAACAGCGACCTGCCTGTTTTAATCTACAAGTGAAATTCGAAATTGCAATTTAAAATTTCTGTGAATATCACATCAAAGAAAGCAAAAATTAATGCTGAAAAAGTTTACATTAAAGGAAATTATTAAAACAAAAATACACTTGCCTCATCATCTATACTGAAATCTCGATCAAGTTCTTTTGGTGTTCGCATGCATATTCTATCTTTAAAGTGTGGAAATCTTTTGTAATTGCCACTTAATGTTTGCCACAGATCATCAACTTCAGTTAAGAGTTGAACAACAGGAATTTTATTTGCATTTCCAGATTCTGTGAGCTGATTAGCTGAGCGATGTAAAATATAGAAGATGTACTCAAATTGTTGGATTTCAATGATCAAATCCTAGAAATTAAAAAAAAAATAAAAAACATCATACTAATTGAAAAACTGGAAAAATTTCAGGAATGCTCTGAAAAAAATTTAATCTTGAAGCTGATAAGAGACTTTAAGACAAAATTTTTTAGTCAAGGACTAAACTCGGTCTCTAAGAATCTGGAAGCTAACATAGCACAGATTTCTGTTAAATGGACTATGTTAAATGGATTATTATATGTAATAAAATGTAATAATTATTCTCACTTCGTAATATTGTTCTTCAGGTATTTCATGATTAAAAGAAAAATTTTCTAGATCTTGAAGTCTTTTTTTAATCCAGATGGTTAAATGATACACTTGTTCTTTAAATTTTGGACCCAGAGCATCAGTGATTTTCACCTTTCGTTTTTCAGAAGTCCTGGTTATGTTTTCCCATCGATTAAAAACAATATCAACTTGAGATTTTACACCAGGTGCTCCGCGTACATTTTCACGATCTTTTATTAATTCTTTTCCAAGATTAACAATTTGCTGAATTTCTTCCGCTCCATTCATCAAATCTCGATGGAAAACCTTAATAATAAGATCATTCCATTTAAATCGTACTTAAATTAATTTACAAAGGATTTAGATCTATATGATTTTAAGTGGATAATTCATGTCAATGTTATATCTTATATATATTTTGTGATAAAACATATCACAAAATTATTTCTGAGAATAGACTGGTAAATGGTAATTAGGTATGTTTATATGCTGATATTATTTTTCTACAAATACAATATCTTTTTATGCGGAGATTGAAATATTACAATTTTTAAGATTTGCTTCATTTTCTTACATTTTTTCAATTAAAAGAGAACCCTTTACCTTTTATTTTGTTTAAAACGAAGTCAAGCATTTGATAACAGTTAGACCACATTAAAGCAAATTTTCATTCTGCCTCAATTATAAAATCAAAAATCTTAAAAGATACTATAATAATTCAATCAGTAAGTGCAATATTTGACATAATCTTTCGACAAAAATCAAAAAATTTAATTTTTGGACATATTTTATTCATTTTGGTGCCTGAAAAATCTTAAACGGATCAGACATGCAATTTTCTGATATCACAAAATTTGAGCATAATCATAACATAATTTATCTAAAAAATTCATAAATGTAATTTCTGAAGCAAATTTAAATTTTTAAGAGGTATGGGTATTAGGTCCAATAAAATTTTCAAAACAGTCCACATGCTAAAATTATACAAAATGCTGAAAAAATGAAAAAAAGAAATAAGTATGATATAAAATAGCAGTACTACAACAAATATGACTTGTTGTAAAGTTACCTTAAAATGAAAATTCAGGGCTAATAAACATAACACTTTTTATATTTTTGAAGTTTTTTTAGAAAACAAATGAACAAAAGAAAAACTGTTACAGACATATAAACTTTTATATGTGGAAGTTCAAAGAATAAGAAAAAAGCTTCTCATTTTGTTGGTTTTCGTTTCTTAGACAATAAACTTTTAAAATGAATAATTCCAACTGAGCAACATCATATATGATGATTTCTTTGTCATACTTCTTTTCAAGTCTTTGGTTAGAGGTTAGTTTGTTTTTATAGTGAAGCAATATTTTAGAAATATTTCTCAGAGGATAGGGTGGTTACAGGGAAATATGGTGTATACCAAAATGTTACAATTATAAAAACTAATCAACCTGGTGTTGCACGTATTGAAGACGAACAACCTCTAAAGTTGTACCCAATGGTTTCCATTTCATTTGAATATCTTGAGCAGAGTCTAGCCACGCCATGATATCATTGTGTGCGATTTGATATTGTTCAGCTTCTGTAAGAGTTGATTCAAGATTCACACCTCGTGCTTCGAGCACTGTGATTATATCATCATACCGATCACGACATGATTTCACTTCAAGTTCGATAGGGGTCAGTTCACGCTCTTCTAAATCAAAAGTATAATAATTTCAACTGGTATAATTACTCTAAAAAAAACACATTAGTATCTCACATGAAAGAAAATTGATCACTAAGAAAAAACTAGCAGGTACTTGCATCGTTCGCTAAAGTGTGGAAAGAATTAAGAAGAGTAAGTTACCCACCATCTTGGTTTTGATCTTGAATATAAACAACAAACACCAACGACTCTCCAACACGAGTGAGAATTTCAACAGTACCCTTGTGATTGTATGCATCATTTAGAAGCGCCTATAACAAAGAAAAGGTTAAGATTAAAATCTGCATAACTAATTTCTAGTTTTACCAAAATATCTTACTTTTATACAGAAAAAATGAATGCATAAATTTTTCAAGATTTAATTGAATTAAATTACAAATAATAGCCCAAAAATATAAAGCGTATTAAATTTTGACTAAATTCAGTCAGTTTTTGGTTCTAATTTTTCGAATTTTAGGTAGATGAAAAATAAAAATCAGCATTTTGAGTTAATAGTATTTTAAAATCAGGCATGTAATCAGAATCAAACATCAATGTACACTAATGAGAAATTAGGAAAGAATTATGGAGGACGTATACACACTTAAAAAACAATCATATTTCAAATCAAAATGATAATATTTTTGGTATTAAAGAATCTATTGCAACTCTTTTAATGGATTTGTAAATAAATTGCAGGTCTAGCCAATCAAAAGTATGATTACCTTTTGTTCAGTTAACTGTTCAAGTATGACCTGTGGTTGTACAGCTACTGAAGCGATAGAGGTAATTCGACCTTCCATCTTTTCAAACCAATTCAATAAAGGTTGCAAAGTACCATGATATTTTTCAGAACATTTTACAACCTCATCAAACTTACGAGTGTGATTAATCATTTGGATTGCAACAGCTTGCCATGTCTTGTTGACATGATCTAATACTGGTAGGAGAGTGGAAGTGTGACGACTTTTATTAATTGAAATAAGTTCATGACCACATTGATTGATAAATTGAAATGCTTGTCGATGTGATTCAACGTCTTCAGATAGTTTCTACAATTTATAGTAATAGAAAATTATTAATTCAATCATAAATTTAGCCACCTAATGCATGTTTTTATCAAAATTGATGATTTTAATTGACAAAAAAGTCACAAGATTGGGCTAGAGGAGAGCCATTCTTAGGCATTAGGTCATTAACAAAATTTTTAAGTACCTATATACAGGCTAAATAACAGTGTGTAAATTGACAGTAAATTTTTTTGTTTTGTTAGTGTCTTTCTTAAAGTAATAGACCAAGAAAGCATTTTTAGAATAGAATCTGCTAGTTTGAAACTCAGGTTGCCTTCAAAATTTTTCTAAAAGTGTCATACAGAAACTTAGCCTTAATTTAACTTAACAATAATTTTGGAACACAAATTATTGCCTCCTTTAAGAGACATTTGCTAAAAAAAAAAAAAAAAAACCTTTCAAAAACCATCAGTCAAATGCATACTGCATATATGCATACTTTAAATTTGTTTATTCAATACCAATTTGCTTCTATTTATATGGAAAATGACAAATGCAGATAATTTAAGAACTGGTGTATACAAAATATTACCATTAGACTTTCTTCAAATACAAGAATGTCAGTTGTAAGAAGTTCTCCTGAAGTTAACTTTGCAATAACAAACTCCAACCATCTCCCAAATTGTTCAACATACTTCAAATATGATGTTACACATTGTTCCTTCCGATTATATGCACTTGTTTGCATATCACCAAATGTGTGTTGAATAGAATTTAGGCGATCTAGCTGTTTTTTAACAGAAGAATCCTTTTGGCGTTGTTCAAAGGTCTTGATCAGTGAAAGCAAACTTGGCTGACGACCTTCTAACTCAAGTAAAATGACCTAAACATTGTAAAGAGCAACTATCAAGTAAAAGGATACAAACAACTAATCATTATAATTTGAGATTATCTTACTAAGTAACATTTCATAACTGAAACAATAATCATAATTTCTTGATAGGTCATTCCTAACAACAAAAAAACCTCTCCTCCTTTCATTGGTGGGAAGACAATTAACTGTAATTATCAGATAACATTCCTGAATTAAGTTCTAATACTTTAAACTCATTTTGAAATTAATTTTGTAATTTATTTGTTAGAGTAATAAACATTTTATATAGGTGGTTAGATGGTTATATCTATCAATAAATGTGTCAGCAAATAGTTCTCAAGTAAAAATCTATTATATGATATTACATGAAACTAAAAACCAGTTTGGAAGAATGAGGTCGTAATCTTAGATAAACTTAACAAGTTTTCTCACATTAAATTCTTGAAAAGGATGACGAGATTATTTAAATAAAATTATCTCTAACAGTATTAATACTGTAAACATACCTTAATTTCTCGGACCTGTTGAATTAAGACATGTATTTCTACAGACAATAAGTCCATCCTGCTTAAGTTTGTACGTGTAACTTCGCCCCATTTGTACATCAAATCAACACCTTCAGTGAAATTTTGAACAGTCATATACAAAGACTGTATTCTGCTTTCAAAGTTAACTGTATTTATGCTAAGCTCTTCATAACGTTTAATAATAGAAGTTGTTGTACGTAGCCACATACCTAAAAACAAAATATTTTTGCAAAATTGGAATTTGAATAATTCATCATTATTTCTAATTTTTAGAAAGGCACCATGTGTCAGATTTCACTACTTATAAGCCAATGATGTGATTACTTTAATGTCAGAAGCTTACGTGAAAATAATTTTTTTGTTTGTGCGTGAAGAAAAATTTAATAATTTATTGCAATTATGGTTAATATTGAAAAATATAAAATAATAAAAATACAGTAAAATAAACAGAAGTAAAAATTTATATAAATATGGAAAAAATTTCCCTAAAATTTCAGAAAATAAAAATCTGAGACAAAAAGTTTGATACTGTAGGAAAAGTTTTTCGAGGGCGTAAATTTTGCAGATTAATCCAATATCCGCAAAAAAATATTTTCTTCCCAAGAAATTTTCTGGTTTTAAAGCGGATATTTATCTTAAAACCTGTTTGTGTTGTTTTTTCATTTTTGTGTTGCAAAGATCTAAATAAGTTTAAGATGTATAAGCTTTTGTACTTTTGTTATACCTGTTGAACAGGTTGAAACAAAAAATGCTCAATATTCAAACTTACCAGACGAGTGAATTGTGACCTGTTCTCCAGTGGCATGTTCATCATCACGCTTTTCAAGACCAGACAATACATCAGAAGAAATCTGAATACTAACAAGATCATGATGATGGGCCTGTACATCTCCATGAAATTGCTACAGAATTTGAAGAAAAATGAAAAATCTCTATAGAATAGTTACAGAACGACATCAAAGTATAATTTTGTAGGTAATAGAATAATTTCCAAATTTTCCACACTTTCAAAATCTTGTTATTGAAATTTAATTTTTGATCTTTGGAATAAGCTTTTAAGTTAAAAAAAAAAAAAAATAAAAAAAAAAAAAATGCATTTAGTGATTAATGAACCCTTGAAAAAATTTCTCTTAGAAGACCCCTTAATTGCATTAAAATTTCAAGATGATATAACATTTAAGATGAAATTTTAAACACTTATTTAAAAGTTAAAAAAATAAACAAAATTTAAGATTAGAGTACATTCAAATTAAATACAGTGGAAAGCATGAGGTCACTAATAGACTCTGGGAAACTGTCTTAGCAACAATCAGCAAACACTCTTAAATTATCAGAAATAAAGAATTAAATAGATACCAGGAAATCAAAAATAAGAAATTTTAGTAGGCAAGTATGGTGAAAAGAAGCCTCTATATTCCTAATACATAATTTTATACAAACTAAAAAAAAAAATTTATTCTTGTTAAACCCACAGGGAGAAAGGTCAAATGACGCCCTCTACAACGTTCTAACTCCATGCAAAATCAATTTGAAGTAATGAATTCAAGAAAATCAAAAAAAAAAATTCACAATTTTTACTGCAATTCTGACAAATGTATATGTTAATATGTTAACTTAAAAGCTAAATATTTGGATAGTGGGAAAGTGCTATGAGTGATATTTGTGAATGGCACTGTGATTTTCAGAAATTTCACTATAAAAATACTTTCTTTTAAATTTATGTAATACTTTTACAACATCGTAACAAATTTTACCTGATATGAAAAAGAAAATGATTTGTATAATTTACAGAACAAGATTTTAAAAAAATTACAGGTATTACAGTAAAGTTCATGAGTATTTTTATCAATTAATTGTTTTATATTTGGTATATATAAGGCTAAATACATGCTTGTAATGTTAAAAATATTAAGATAATGTTTTCCTAAACCAGTTTTTTTTTTTTTTAATGAATTATTTTGAAAGTTTGCACTAGAGATCACTACCAAGTTCTTAGTTAGATACGGGGGAGAGGCACATTTTTTATTTTAAGTTGCACATGTTAAATAGAACTTTATCAATTCCGAAAGGTGATAATAAGGTGTTATTGTGAAATGTGTATAAGTAAATTTCCCAAATTTAAGTAAAATTTCCTTAAATGTAAATAGGGGCATAGAATCAGGTACTTCAATTTAATAAAGTGAGTGAAATTGTTAGGTAAAAACAAAAAATTAGTGAAACTTTAAAAAACTTATATAGATAAAAAATTCCCAGTCTAGGTTATATAATGGAAACTATATTCAAAGTATCATGTTTTAAAGACATAACTGGAGCCTGTTAAATAAGTAAGGTTTTTGGAAATATTAGTGCTTTTTTATGTTGTCAAAGATTTTGTTTTTGTGTTTTTTATAAAAAATTGTATATTTTGTTACATATTTTTAATTTGGCTTCAATAGCGACGTTTTTTAAGAACCATTTTCAAAATTAGTTCAAGGTATTATTCAAGGTATAGGGAGTATCTGAATACCACCACTCAAAAGAAAAAATATTTAAATGATTTTTTTTTCACCTGCTTAAAATGTCACAAGTAAATTTTTTTGCAATATTTCGAGTAAGTGATGAGTAAAAGACACATAAATTTACCACTACTAGACAGAAAGCTAAAACAAGAGAATAAAGCAGGTGTTACACAAACAGAGAGAGATATTGGTTGACATTAGACTTAAAGGATTGGAGATCATAACCCAAAGCAAAGCAATAAGAATGCAGAGTTTCACAAGTGAACAGTTCGTGGGAATAAATTTGAAGAATAAAAGTTTTTGTGAAATTTAGAGATCTCTACCATTAAAAGACATACAGCAGAGGCTCCTGTCCAAAGATGGCAGCAATATTAAATACATGGTCGATTGGTAGCCTTATAAAGCATATTCTCGGACAGAAGAAAGTGCCACACTCGGAATAGAGATCCAAGTTTAATGTCATTTTGCAATGGATTCAGTGTAAGAATTCCAAGAAAATTTATTTGAATATGTTAGGCCTAACAATTTAATCTGTGTAGATTCAATGAGTTGACTACCATTCATCAGCACAGATGGAAGGAAAGGTGTCCCAAAGCGGTTTATCTTCATTTGGAAAACTTTATTCTCTTTGATTTTTTAATCGTTTGTTAACAGATACTCCTTTTTGGAATAATTTTTCAACATAGAATATGATAGAATCATTCATTTCAGCGTCATACCAAAATCCTCACAATTATACATATGAAATGAAGATATAAATTTTTAAGAGAGAAAAAAAAAAAAAAAAAAAAAATGGAATGGTTATATATCCATAAAATTTTAAATAGGAAAAAATAAAAAATATATTTCTAGACAACGTTCAAAGAAATTAACAATAGTGGAATTTTACTTAAATTTTGTTGAGAAAGCATAATAAAGATGAGCCTGCTACAAAGATGTCTCTAAGACCATAATTTTACGGAAACATAATGTATTGTTGGAATGATATTACTTACTTTAGTAGTAAGTAACTATATTTTAATGATAGTTGTACTATTCACTTTTTCTCTTGGAAATTTTGAAAAAGGCTCTTTTAGTGGTTTTTTTTAATATGCAATATTGCTGACTGTAAAAATATCAAAATTAATTTCAATACAAACTGCTTTAATTTTAAGACTTAAAATATTTATTGCTGTTTTCTTCATAATGAATGTAAGTGTGAATCTCCCTCTTATAACTAATTCATCCTTAAATGGAAATACTTCAATACTTTTAATATGATTGAAAAAACAGGAACAGGACAAAATCTATATTCTATTGACAAGAAACATATTGTTGGCTTATTAAAAACATGCAAATGAAATAGTATAATGAATGGATTACGTCCTATTTATTATCTTGTTACAGAATTAAATCATTATAATCCATCTGGCACTTAACTTTATATAGTATAAAAACTTAACATACTTTTGTTTTACCAGTAATTAAAAACTAGATTATTTTTAAAATACTTCTTATTTATTATCTTGTTACAGAATGCAAGAAGTTGGACATTGAAAATTGCTATTTTTAATTTAATCAGCTAGCAACTTATTGTACTGAACTGGATAAATTTAATGAGCAAATTTTGAATCTTTTAGACAATAAAATATGATAAGCTAATAATTTCAAAAATGATATCACA
>JAUZNK010026987.1:0-19529 GCA_035046665.1 Euphysa ruthae
CATACATACATACATACATACATACATACATACATACATACATACATACATACTTACATATCTGTGTGTATATGTACATGTGTGTGTGTATTTTTTTTTTTATATAAATATTTTTAACACAACATCTGTGCATTTAAATGGTTTAGGATTCAAGCAGTCAATTGAGGGATCGCTAAGCACTTTTTTTTTTACTTTTATTGCAATCTCAAAATATAAAATTAAAGTAATTGCAATTTCAACTCTTTTTACATGACCGATATTATAAAATAAGCAGCCAATTTAATATCGTGCAGGTAAAAGTTCATGTACTAAAGACCATATTTACAAATCAGTCAAAATAATTGTACTTACTTAAAACTAAACAGTAACAATAAGTCTTTACTATAAACAAACCATTAAAAATTTCTAGAATAATTTCTTTCATCAAATAACTAAATAAATAATATTAATATAAATAATAATTTAGATGTAGTTGTATTTATATTTTAAATTTACCTAAAACAAAGAGAAAAAAAATTGTTGTCCCCCATCTCATTTGACGGATTAAGATCTGTATAAAAAAGTCACTATATAGATCAGTGATTAAATCAAACCACAACTGTTATTTTTTCATCATGTTTCATAATAAAAACACCTGCTTCCTAACAGAGTCTGATTATTTTATGTCTTAATATCATGACGTTCTTCAAATTTAATTTAAAAAAAAGCAAAATAGACAAAATTGCACGAGAGCAGCGTAAAAGTTGAAAAAGTCTTAATAAAAACACTGACTTTAATGAAACGTGAGTTATAAAAGATAATTCAACTTGTATATTTCAATAATATTTTGTATAAATCTTAGATTCTCTCAATGCGTCTTCGATTCCAAGTATAATGTTGACCATAATTAGAGTTTCAATGTTTGATAGATAGACGTACTGTGGAGTTGGGTTTCACTTTCAAACTTGTTGGTTCCTTCAGAAGAAGAATGCGCATTGTATTGACTGCTATATATCAGATTATATTGACATAAAAACAAAAATCACAGGATTTGGTTAATATATTTGTCATCATACCATTGTTATAATGGGTGAAGAAATTCCAGTAAATACACACTAAAGTTTATCCAGATACTGAAACTTTGAATGTTAAACATTCAAAGTTTCAGGATCTGGTGTCGTCTTTTGTCTACAAATGTTTGTCCAGCATTTATTGTGATACTTTATATCTCCGGCCCTCGCATCGTATGCTTTCATTAGTTCTATGGTTTTTATACCCTACATACACTCATGTATGGTCTCATGTAAGTGTCATCTTGACAAAAAATACATTTCTATATATTTAAAATCTAGATGTTCTACTAAGTAATATTGTTGACTTTACAGAACAAGGTTTAAATTTTTATTATTTCATCTCTTTCACAATAGCACACTTTATGTAACATTCATCATGGGTAAAACTATGGTAACATGTGTTATGATAGGGCATTTTTTTAAGTAATGGCTTATCGGAAATATTTTATCTCTGTCAGACTTGATTTTCAGCTTTGCAGCAACGTTTTTTTTTTTTTTTTTTGATTCCTTGTGAAATTTTAGTTAGGATAACCTATTTTTAAGCAAATTTACAGGCCCTTTGATTTGTCGTATAACAGGTATGACTACTTGTCTGTTTTTTGCTCATCTATTTGTAGCAGTTTTTTTTTTTTGAAATTGTGTTAGTTATTTATAATACGAAATGTGATATTGTCAAAATAATGTCTTGAAAACTTTTGCAAGGGTTCCTTTACAAAACATCTATTGTGTGGTTTTTTCTTTCTGAACTAGCATAACCTTTTGTTTTTTCATTAAACTTTTTGCAGGAGAAAGTGTTCTGAAAGCTTTGCGTAGACTTGGTGGAAATAAGAAGCCCCAAAGCTCAGCAGAACGTTGGAAAAAGAAAAAAAACCCGACTCCTCTGATCGACGAAAAGGAGAAAGAAAATAAAGAAGTCTTGTTGAAGTTGACTGGCTTGGCTGATGAAGTTTTGCAAAGCGGTGACTTTCAGATTTACGAAAAAACTTTTGAGCAGATAAATTTTGAAATTAAAGAAAATAATAAGCACGCTCCTAATTCCCAGTTTGAAGATGCAGACGACATTGATAATGAGGATGAAGATGAATTAGAAGCTGCTTTTAAATCTGCAGACCAAAAATCTAAAGATAAAAACATTAACGATAATACTGATCAGGTTTTGTGGCAATATAAATTATTAAATACGAGTGACAGTGAGATTGTAGGTACTTTTACATCGGTTCAGATGTTAGCACTAAAAGATGCTGGGAAGTTTAAAGAACCTGTATTTTGTAGGAGGGTTGGTGCAGAAGGACAATTCTACTCATCAAAGCGTATAGATTTTGATTTATATACGTAGTCTGACAGCCTGTGCCATTGTAATATTTTGAAATTTTAAACAAACGTATCTGTAAATAATGACTCCATTTGTTAAAACGTTATTGAAATAACTTAAATAAAAAAGCAAAGAAAAATATTCCATATGTACAACTGTTAGTTTAGGAAGTTAGCTTGATCGGCTCTATATTTGGAAATGTGCTATAAAATGCTTCCTTGATAATGAACTCAAGCATTGAAATTCAACTCTTCAAGACTTAAAAATTTATAACTTTATGATTTAGGCTTTTATGAGTATTTTTCATTTCTTGCTGATTTATTCCTTTGCCTCAAGCAGTTACAAACAATAGCTTAACCTTAAACATTTCCTTTATTTTCAGGTCAATTGTGATGATTTGAAAATTCAGCAGTAGAATTCTCATGTGAAGGCAAACGGTATCTTGCATGAGTTTGAAATTTTGTCACTTTTTTATTTTTTTATAGATTTATAATTATTTTCATGATGAACAAGTTAATTCAAAGTTAAAGCTTTAAAAGTATAAAAACCATTTTTAATATTTCATATTCTTCATAGTTAAACATTAAGATGTTGCCTTAATCAAAAAAAGAAATTCTTAAATTTCTCTCGGAATCTTTTTTTTTGGTATTTTATATCAAAAATGATAGGTATGTTTAACTCTATATTCTAAAAAAATTTCCATCATTTGCGAAATACTTAGGTGATAGAATTTTTCTTTTTATAGTTCAAACCTTTACCTTCACAAGCTTGAGAATTTCAAATTTGTATCAAGGTAATATATCAAATTTTTTGGAATGATTTTCCATCAAAACTAAATAAAAATTCAAAACTATTTTTTTCACTCAGCAAATTTATTTTGATGATATATCAAGCCATAAATGATATATTTAACAGGTATTTTTTTAATGTTGGTTCTACTTGGAGAAATTTAATGCTTTTCACACATATAAGTTCTCAAAAATAAAAGCGTATTTTAAACTAGTTTCAGAATAATGATAACTCAATCATTTTGATTAATGACTCAATCATATAAAGTCAAAAATACATAAAGATATTTGATTTGTTATTCTTCTTTTATTTTCTCTAGAAAGATAATGAAAATAAACGATAAAAGCCTGATGGCATATGCATGCTCACAAAATGGCATAGATAAACATGGCTACCTCAATAAAAAAGGTGAAGTCAACAAAAAACAGAAGAAGCGATGGTTTGTACTTAAGGGTAATTTGTTGTTTTATTTTGAACATCCTGGTCATCAGCCTTTAGGCATGATTATACTTGAGAATTGTAGCATTGAAATTAGCGAGATGGATGCGTATTCATTTTGTATTAGGTACAAAACAAATAATGTTATGTCAGCAACAAGAACATATGTTTTAACTGCAGCATCAGATGTTGAAATGGAACATTGGATGAAAGCGCTGACCTCAGCAACGTATGCATTCATAGCAATGATTGTTAGTGAATTTGAAAACACTGTTTTAGAATATAAAGGGATAGAAGGCGGCAATGAACTAGTAGACATTTCTGACACAACGGATAGTAAACTAAGAGTATTTCCATTGAATTTGTCACATTCAAATGAGGATGTGTCTACTTTGCGTAATAGAACGGTATCAGACAGACCAATAAGTAAGAAAGTTGACACTAAAAATCGATCATCAGATATGTTCAATATTACGACAATGCGCCAAATTACAAAACAAAAGTTCAAAACATTAGATACAATTCGACGTAGCAAAAGTTCCGAGAACATAAATAAAATTGTTCACGGAGGAAAAAGCCCACACCCGCGCCGCAAAAGTAAAAATCAAACTGCAAAACGAGGTGTTAGTTATGTTGTTGTGAAGGATAAACCACCCAAAGCTTACGAGAATGGCAAATCAACTTTTGAACGGTTACATAAAAAGTTTGGAACAGATATTTGGTGTCGAATCGGAGAAACCTTGTAAATATTTTATTTAAAACTAAAATTATTTTATTTTGGGGATTAAATAGTCAGATGATTTTGTTTTAATATTTATCTAGTATAACTATTTATGCTGACTAAAACATAGGCCTTTCTGTTTTAGATATGATTTTGTTCAACTATTTATGCGGAATAGAACTGTAAGACTTCCTGTTTCAAATATGATTTTTGAGTTTAGCTGTATACGCTGTTCAATATCAATATCAAAGTTTTGGTGTTGATTGTAGACTATTAGAATTTCCTTTTTAGCCTAATTTTTTCACTTTATAGATGGTTATCGGCTAACTTATGGGTTTTTAAGCATTGGTTTTGTGTTGACACTATAAAGATATTTGGGGTGAAAATGCTGTATATTTATTGGGAAAAAAAATTTTTTTGACCACAAAAAAATATTGATTTTGTTTTTAGAAAAATCGAATCGTTAATCAACCGGTATAAGATAGGAAATATGAACAGTTCGAACATGATTTCCTTATCTAAATAATTTAATTAACAGTCAATTATTATTCAAGCAAGTCAGTATTGTTCTTCATTATTCACCGATGATAGAATTAAGTCAGCATCATTGAATACGTGTTATTATTTTATGTTTAATTTTCTATTAAATTATGAATAACGTGTTCTAGATATGAGCTGTAAGGCTAAAACATATTTATATTAAATTTAAAAATTTACAAATTCTCAATCTCACCCCAAAAGAATGAAACTTGGTCTTAAGCCTAGTTTGGTCATAAGTGTCTCAGCTTCACCATACTAAAAACCAGTGATTAACAATAGGCCATTTATGAACAACAGAAAATGGAAAAAACAGTACAAAATCACTAAAGCATTGAGCATGTGTTTTTGCCTTTATGGAGATAAAAACATGAAATTTGCAGCAAGTGGTGCAGATCTATCTTTGAGAGCCTTGATAGCTTCTCGTTCTATAAAGAAATTTATTTAGTTCATTTTCGAAAAATATTTCAGACATAGGGTTATGTAAGTTATTTTGATTTTTGTTTTTAAGTATAAAACGACAAAGTTCAATGTCAACAAGATGAGAAAGATAAAAAAAAGAAAAGGAATATTTTTACAAAGAATAATGTGATGGAGGAAATTCTTGACATAATACCCTGAAGGAATCTTATTTATTAAATTTATGTAATTCCAAAAGACTTGCTATTTTCCAATAATGATACTTTGCAAAGATGATAGAAATACAACATAAAAATTTAATCTGGCATATTACTACAGTTTTCTTTTAAAGCTACCTTAAGGTGTATAAACTCACAATTTCTGACAATAGATGTTGTTTTGGTAGTTTTATTTCCGCACCAGATTAAAAACCAAAAAAATAATAACAATACTTAACAAGTCTGCAAAAAAAATCAAAAAGTACCTGATGAATTTTGAGACCAGATTAAACAAAGAAATAAACAAAATTGCTAGAAAAATTGGTAAATACAGATAAAGCAACTAGTGGATCTATCGATGTGTGGACTAATTAATCTGACATTGAAGTTATGTATGACATCACTTACTTGCCAATAAATTTGAGATGCTTTATACAAGATTTTTCTTACTACTTTTCTAACTAGGATACTCAGTGGAATCTTCTTCGGAGCATAAATGTTTTTTTAATATCAAAAATGGGCCTTAAAAAAATCACCAAATTTTATGAGCTTAAAAAATCTCAAATTATTAGATTATTTTAAGGCCATTCAAATTTCTAGGATAATAACTTTAGCGTCTTTATAGTTGGTGAGGAACTCTGAAAATTAAAAAAGGTTTAACTCAATATATTAGCAGACATCCATGGACAAATTCAGTTTTATGGCCATAAATCCTTCTATTCTAGATTAAAAAGTTTATTTTACTATGTAACTAAGGATTTTTGATGACTGAATCAATTTTAGAAATGAATAACTTAAGATAAATATTAATATCCTGATAACCAGCACAATCTTTAAGTGTAATCTAAATAAATTTTGGTGCTGCATTTATATTAATAAAACTTTGCGTTGCATGATGTCCTAAAGGAATTATTGCAATCAGTGTTTTCTTGCCTAGATTGACCTTAATCAAATTACATAATAAGCCACCAGGGATTTATATTTCAAAATAAAATTTATATAAAGATGAAACATTATTATTTATTTTTAGGCTTATTATTTCCTGCCTAAATTTAAGAAATGATTAGTAGTTTAAATGATTAGTAGTTTGTATGTTTTAATGATTTTTTTATGTCAAAGTATGCCAAAGGATATATTTTTTTTCACCTTATGTATTGTTTTAGAGTGAGATTTCTTTTCTACATTAGGTTAGAAAATATGGTTACTAAAGTTTAGATTTTTGATAACGTATCAAAGTATTATATATTTTCTTGAAAAAAATATTGTTAGTATGAAACAGTCATAACTTTACGGTATCATATATTTCGTTTGTTATTAATAACGGCAATATGGTTAACCCAGGGTTTATATATTCATCATAACTCCTAAATGAAAATTTTTCATCTGGAAGAAAAAGACATTTTTCTAATTCTTAAGAAAAACGCAATACCTAGCCTCCAATATGTTTAATTGGAGCTTCAGTATTCAAAAAGCTATGGCTTTTTGAGAAATGTATATTTGTAATTCACTTGCTGTTTTGTATATAGAGTTTTTTATATTTTTTATATTCATTTTTTATTCTTGTTTATGTCTGGAAATATTTTTGGAAATAATTTAGTTTATTTTTAGAGTTGTTTATATTAAAACATAGAGGATTTTCATGAACCTAGCTAATGAAAAAATGTTTTTCATTAACCACTGTTTTCAAGTTTGAATACACAATAGTTTAAGGTAATTTCCAATGCAAAGGTATTTTGGTATTGCTTCACCCCGTATGTTATGCAGAAATATCAGAAATTAACGTCCCAGTGAGGCATAAAGAATACTGCTTAAAAATTAAATTGATTTTGCCTGAGAATCGCTGTTAGCAGTTTGCTGTAAACGCTTTGAAAGGTTTTTGAAATTTAATCAGCACATTCCTTATTTTAAGGAAAATAAATAGTTTACAATAAAAAAAGCCTGCTTTCTGTTTAGAAATGATGTGAACATAATATATTATCATTTTAAAGCATTATTAAATGAATTAACCTGTGCTAGGCTTCGATTATAGCCTGTCTTACAATATTAAATACATACAAAACTAATTTAAATACTTCGTTTCCAAATTTAATACTCACAAAGTCCTCTTATGAGAATTTGTGCATGTAGGTAGATATTGTTTGATATAATTTACTGTTGTCTAAAATTTGGCAACTAAGTTATGTCTATAAAAAAAAAATGTCTATAAAAAAAATTATGTAATAATACTTAGAAATAGTCAAGTAAGACTAATGAAAATAGATAAAGAGAGTTGTGTTTCAATGTATGAACCAAATGCGGAAATAAATCTTTTATCTACCTCTTAAAATTTTTAATGTTTTTTTTTTTTAAATAATGGTTTTGCCTATGAATATTTTCCGTGTCAATACTATTTTTACTTAATTTTTAAGTTATTAAATGTTATTCTTGCAATTAGTTTACGTAAGCTTGATAAATGATTCAAATCTTTGTTTAATTCAAAGTTCAAACAAACATCAGTAAATATTTTTATTTTAAAAACAGCTGGTTTTGACTCAATCAAAAGTTATTAAAACATTGGTTTTAAAAAGTATATTATTAAACACAATCAAAATATATCAGCATATTTGTGTGCTTTATTTGGTTGTTTTTGTACTATATGTTGTATTTTTATTTATATTTCTTAAGATTTAGGTTATATAACAAATTTTGTAATTTTTTCGAATTAATTTATTTTTGATTTAAAATTATTGAAATATTAAATTTGATGTTTTCATTTATTTGCTTGTTAAAATAATAACAGTTCACACGAGTTATTATAATCGTTGTATAGAGGTAGAGCATTCATCATCTTCATTCATCACCATTATCATTTTTATGATCATGTAGTGTTCATTATTAATTTGTTTTTCCAATGTTTTTCTTGCTTTTCCAATAGGATAGATAGCTATTCTAATGCAAGCTATGTGACCTCTAGGAGTTTAATGAACTGCTATCAGCGCTTTTTCTGTACATATAAAAATTTATTTACAATGTCCAATAAATTCTAGTGAATTGGCTCAATCAAAAAGTCAGACCAGTTTGTCTAAATTAACCTGATATATTTAATCTCATTTTTGTTTTAAAAAAGAAGTTATCCATTTTCATTTTGTAATTTTTGTAATATTTTGTTATGTTTGTTTTGTGAAACTTTCTGAAATTTAAGAATGTACATGAATCCAAATGTTCTGTGGTTTCACAGTGTGAAACTGTGGTTTTTTTTCCTGGCTAACGGCAATTAATTGATTTGGATAAATTTATTATTTCAACCCATCAAAAAATCCTGAAAAGGTAATTCCCAAAAAAAATTTTAAAGTAAAATTTATGCTGACATGAAAATAAGGCTTAGTCAGACTTTTAAAGATCTGACATTACAAAAAGAAATTAAAAAATTGTTCTTTCACTAAAATCATTCTGAACTGCAGCTTTTCCTGACTAAAAATTTTCATAACCAAAGAGATTGTTTTATTTATAATTTTACTGGAGGTTGAACAGTTATTTTCTAGGAACCTCAGTCCATAACTGGTCAAAATTGACCTTTGATAGCATTTCCCTTTTTGTTTTTATTTTTTGTTATATTTTTTGATTAAATTAATAGTTTATCCGCTTGTGCTTTTGCACCAACTGCTTCAGGGAAAATTAGCTTTTTCTGAAAGATGTAGTCTTAACATGTTACTATGGTACAGACGAGTCTAATCGTTAACTGAAATATTGGAGAAAAAGTTTTTTCAGTTGCATGTTTTTCATAATCCCAACCTACTTAGGAGCCGGATCGTGGTATCACACACTAAGAGATTTGCCACTGAAGCTAACAAACAGCCAAGTGAACTGTCTGTGCCAGGCTCTAAACTAAATTGGTATTTGTTGATGTTCTACAGAGTTATTTGTTTGGAAAATTAAAATGGTGAAAAGGGTGCTTTGCCAAGCCTTGTCAGAGTTTTAACGAAGTTAATGTTAAAATTAGTTGTTGTTTCATTAGTTGTTTTAATGAGTGCAATAATTTTTGGGAGATTGCTATCTGTGTGCCACTGAGTAAATTTTTTTTTTGCTCATTGAAGTTGTTGTTAAATTCTGCTCATTTAGGTGACTGGTGGGATTAAGTTTTGGGCTAGCCAGAAGTTTTATATATATTTTATACATTTCTATAAACAGACAAATTTTTGATGAATTTATTCCTACTTTAAAATATCCATTCATTAACTAATAATTTTAATTGCAGAAATGTTTTTGAAGGGGTCAGGTATTCTTTTAAATTATCAAAAAAGTTAACAGAATAAATTTATCCATGTTATTACAATGTTAACAACACCTATCAGAAAGGTGTTGTAATTCAAGTTCTTGGTAAAATCTTGTGCAATCGTTTATGCATAATTTCTGCATAGCGTTGTACATGACTTTAACATCCCACTCAATCTAAGACTAATATTTGGTAACTTGATCTGGAGCAAATTGAAAGTTTCTTTTTTATTATTGTAATTACTGCAATATAACATTTCTGATAATAAATCAAATATCTGCAACATATATTTATGGAAAATTTTGTGCTTTTAAAATGTTTATGTAAAGGCTTTTGTAAAAATGTTTTTGCCAAAGAAAAGTTTTTAAGTCTAGACTTGCTTAAATGTGTTTTAAATTTAGCTAATTTTCTTTATACTTAAATGATTTTTATATTACCAAATTTGATTTTAAATTTTTTACAGTTATGAGGACCTTAAAAAATATTAAAATCAAAGAACTTTAAAACTTAATATTTTTTTTATACAAAATAAATAGTTGTTTATAATTAGTTTGTTGAGATGTGATGCACGTGATTATTTAGAAGACGCTTTCTTTAATTTGATATTTTTGTATTTAAGTGAAAAAATAATTTTTTGTAATATCACTCCTTTAGTGAAGGAAAAAAGCTTTAACTAACACAACATATTACAATCAGACACTTTATATAAACACATCTATTAAACTTAGGTAATAAAAAAATTTTTTTTGGAATTAATGCATGCACCTTTGAATTCATTATTCAAAATTGAATACTTTTTTACAAAATTAACAATTTCATACTTTTTGGAAATTAAAATTCCGAAATTTACCTTTTTTGAAAGTTTTAAAAATTCTTTTTACTATTACCTTATTATTATTATTATTATTATTATTTTATTTTACTAAACCTAAATTTGACGGATAGATAATAATTAAAACCATGTCATGAATTAAATATTTATTCTAACTACGTTTCAAGAGACTACCTGCTCCCATCTTCAGGCAAAATACAAATAAATTTCTAAAACACAGATACAGATATAGATATTAGTATGATTGAATTACTATGTATCGATTAACAGTAGTTATAATTTTGCGGACAGGACAGAACTCTAGAAATTTATTTGTACTTTGCCTGAAGGCGGAAGCAGGTTTTTTTTCACTCTAATTTAATAAGAATATCTCAAGTAAAATAATACAAAATTTGACACTAACTCCTGTGAATATTTTGGAAAACTTTTAGTTTAATATTTTGCATAAAATATGTAGCAAAAAAAAAATTTTTTTTCCTAGTCCTCTCATTATATTGAATGGATGACGTGTCTTGTAATTTTTTCAATTTTTATTTTTTCAGAAACCAAACTAACTATGACTTTTTAAAAGGTGTATTATCTTAAATCTAATATTATACTCACATATATATATATAATAGATGGAAAGTCATTCGCTGGGAAACTTAAAAACATTTTTGAATGGTTGCTCCGTTTCTGATAATGAGAATGCTCAACCCACAGTTCTATCAGAAAATGTTGAATCAACAAAACTTTCTAAAACATTCAAACCTGTGACTTTGTCTGAAACTGACATTGACTTATTCATCAACGGGATGTCAGTGGAAGATGGAGAAGTGAAGCCAAAGGAAAAAGTTATTGATTTGGAAACTGCATTGGAAAAGATTGCTGATTTGAAAGAAAAGCGAAGTAAAGATTGTGCAAAAATCAGCACATTAATGAACAATGTTAAGCATCATACAGAAATGATAAAAAAACTGAATAATAAAGTTGAAACCTTAGAACACATAACAAAAAAGCAAAGTAAAACATGTGACAACATTGTTGTACAAAATCTCCAACATCAACTCAATATTGAACGATCAGTACGTCATGATTTAACATCACGTTTGATTAACTTGGAATCGCGTATAAATTTTTCAAAAATTGAAGATAATGTTCCTGTCTATTTACCAATGGAAGACGAGGATGACAACAATTGCCTAGATGATGATCCTGTTTCTGAAACTCAACGACCTCCCTCTAGAACTGGAAGCAGTGTTTCTGGTACAATTAAAAATAAAAGACAAAGAAGACGAAATAAAAAAGAAAATGGTAAAATTCCAACAAGTATTGGGAATAATAAATCAAAAGATGACCCTGTAGCGACACAATCATCAAATTTAAATAGAAAAAGTAAGAATAAAAAAGTTAATGTGCATCCAAATGAAGTTATAGAATCGCAACCTTGCCTTACACAACATATAGCTCCTCTGATAAACAGCCAGCAGTCCACCCAACAGTTAATAGGTGATGTATCAATTAGTGATGATACTGTGTCAATTGATGACAGATCTATGTCCACAGGTGGAGCTACCATGGCAAGGTACACGGATAAGTTAACTACCCTTCAATCTAAAGAGAAAAGAAATCAAAGTAACGACAGTTTTATTAGAGGTTTGGATGTTTTCTATATACATTTATCAACCCCTTTTAATCAAGTTAGTTTAAGAGATGTCAGATATTTTTAGGTGAGGTATGCACAAAATTTTTTAATTTTATTTCATAAGTTACACTTTTTTGCACTTTTGTGCTAAATTTTTGGTCCGAAGTTTTTTTAATAAACTTTCTGATAAATTTTTGATATTAAATTTTAGAGACATAGATTTTGATTTTTTTTTTTTTTGTTTCCGGGAGTCTATTAATTCTTAGAGTTTGTTTTTTTTTACATCGACAAATATTTTTAATGTCAACTGAAAAATTAGGATTACAGTAATTAGTTTTACGTTTATTGCAGACATGGGATTTTCCACTCAGTCATCTAGATAACTAGACGCTTATAGACAATTAATGTCAATGAGTTTTAAAAAGTAATGGGTTTGAATAGCAATCTATTTATGATTTTGATTTTCTGACACTGTCACCACGATAATATAAATCTTCAGCCAGCATAGCTGTACTAAATCCACAGACCAAATAATCTTCTTCACCACTATAAGGTATATATATTTATGTTGATGTAGAAAAATGTAGGCTAATTTGATGCAGAAATTTTGTTTAAAATTTCGTTTCTTCAATCAAGTTTTGGTTATGTTGGCAGGTACTTTGGCTAAAAATATGTAAATATGCTGTTTAAAGTAAATAGTAGTGATTTTTCTGTGTGAAGGATCTGTGAGAAATCGTTATCTTGTATGATCTAAACATTAGGTCATGGCAAAAATCATTCAAGGTTTTGTGGTCGCATTGATATGGAAAAATAAACAATTTTTTCTTTGCTTTTCATTCAAAAAAATTCTATGTATTTTTTTTTTTTTTTTTTTTCGCTCTTTCCAAAAAGGTTTTTTGTTTTAGTGTTTTTACAGGCTTTGCTATAACTTCATAGAGAAATATTTGATTGTTGTCAATCTTCAGAAGTTGAGTGTAAGTCTTCAAAATTTTTCATGAAGTGACCTTAAAACCAAGTGACCTTAACAATATGGGCGTAAAGTTAAAATGGAAATCTCCATTTTTCATTCATTCCTATGAAATTCTTTGGAATGTAAGTGTATTTGTAAGAATAAGAGCTGTATACAAGCTTTTTTTTCGATTTAAGGAATGTATTATTTTTGGCAACTTTAGTTAAATCTTTTTATAAGGGTTTGTATATTATGCATGTTTTGGTAAAAGCTTTTTATAAGGATCTGTGTTTTATGCATGTTTTAGTTAAATCTTATTATAAGGGTCTGTGTTATGCATGTTTTAGTTAAATCTTTTTATAAGAGTCTGTGTATTATGCATGTTTTACTAAAAGCTTTTTATAGGGGTCTGTGTATTATGTATGTTTTACTAAAAGCTTTTTATAAGGGTCTGTATATTATGCATGTTTTGCTAAAAGCTTTTTATAAGGGTCTGTGTATTATGCATATTTTACTAAAAGCTTTTTATAAGGGTCTGTGTATTATGCATGTTTTACTAAAAGCTTTTTATAAGGGTCTGTATATTATGCATGTTTTATTAAAAGCTTTAAATGTTTGTTTTCTGTTTGAAACAGTGAAATCGACTACAAAAATATCAAGGTTCAATTTTCTATTGTTTATTTTTTTAGATGGACCTGTGTCCCTGATGAATGTTGGGCCGCTAATTAACACTGGACCTCCTATGCATGATGGAAAAAATATGCCATTAGACTATTTTGATAGCATGCAAGATCACAACATTAGCTCAGGAAGCTACTTCGATAAAGTGCAAAACTATCTTGACAATGAGATATCAACAAATGGTTACGTAGTACCTGGTAAATACTTTTTAATCAAACAAAAAGAAGCGCCACAAATATCGCTCAAATTTCATCTTACACACTCGGGTTAAAAAAATTTATAAAATTATTCAATAAAATGACAGCAGTCAGTCATTAATTCATTATTGCGTTTTTTTCTTAGCTTAATATGCCTAAATACGACAATTTTAGGCATAAAACCAACATTTTTTAAAATCATTTCAAAATCTGTCTATCAGCTTTTTTGAAATCTTGATGTTAAAAATCATCAGGAAATCTTTTACCCAAATTACCACCGGCCGAAAATTGTTATTTTGTAAGTTTTTATATCTAAATTTTTGCAAATTCAAACTCTTTCAGTGAACAAAAATTGTGAAATAACAATAACTTTGAGTAAGATTAATGATAAATTAAAACTAGGTTAAATACATCATCAGCGCTACAATCTTTATTATTTTCAAGCTCTAAATGTGAGTCTTCTAGCTAGTTTACCATTGGCGCTTTGAAGCACTGAAGTTCTCCAGGCGACATTGAAAATAAACTCAATGGTTTCTAGGAACTTGCAGAACTCCATCATGGGACATACATCTTCAAAAGGGTTCAAGAGGAAGGTTGTTTGGTCCTAAGTTAACTATATCGCATGTTGCAGATTTCTTCCATCCACTTTTAACAATTTCATTAACTTCTGCAGTTGTCATATGATTGTACAAACTTGGCTATTTGCCATACAATGTTTTAATAAGACCCAAGCAATAATCAATTCCAATATTATCAAGGTCTTTACCGTCATCGAAACCTATTCAAATTTGTTTACTGTCAAGTGAGTCATATTCGGCAAAACTTTCATCGCTACAATATCATTTTTGTTTAGTGCTTTTAAAAACTCCTGGGTATTTTGGCCACGAAATACATTAAAAATCAAATAGGCTTTCTGTGTAGACCTGATCCTCCCTTCGCCCGTTCCTCTTGACTATACAACAAAATTACTTTATCCAGAAATTTCGTCTATTCACCTTTGTTGCTATAGCCTTTCTTGCTTGCACTAAGTAAAAAGACTGAAGGAAAGTTAACTTTAGATAAGCTCTGAGTAGTTTTGCCATTATAAATCAATTGTTTAGAAAGGAAATTCCTATCCAGAATAATTGAGATGATAGCAGTGATTGATCTCTTGTCACCGATACACAATACTGGAACATTTAAGATTTCTTTTTCTCTGTTTGATGAAGTGTCGTATTTGGATGACCTTTGGTCAAAATTAATTATTAATGAAGGTGTTATGTTATACATTTTCACGTCACTTACTATCTGGTGCATAAATTTTAACCCCACTTCTTTCTGGACTTACCAGTAGTTGATCTTCATTTGAACACCATGCATCAAAAGAAACTTTTGACCCACAATCTCTCTAGGCCAATACAACTCGTTTCAAGTAAAGGATATTTTCTGGCTATAACTCTGGAATTCATAACTGCAATAGTCGTATTATTTGTCCAAGCAGGCTTTGTTAATAAGAGTTTTTTTTTCAGATTTGTTTTTTTGCCTTAATTACTGTTATTAGTGCTTACGAAATCCACATACTGTGCTTTCACTGAGATGATGGTGATTGATTTTTTTTCATTATTATTATTTCATTAAAACCAAATTAAGTTAAGTTATAATTTAAGCCATTGATTTTCAGGCATGTTTTTTGACTTTTCTCTAAAATTCTGAAATTTTAACTTATACCAGGAAATATTATTTTTAATAAATTGGACTTGTTGGCTATCTTGAAAATGTTGTTGGGCCCAGTCCCCAAGATCCGAAACATTTTGGGCCTAAAATTACCATTTTTTTAAAGTAACATTTGACCACCGATCAAAAATCCTCCTTTCTTGGGCCCACGACCCAAAACCTGTCAAATTTGATCAAAAAATGACATTTTGCATTACTCATATTTTAAATTTTGCTTGAAGTTAGTGGACCAAAATGGACACTTTTTGGCCCAAATAGCCACCTGCCAAAAATAATCTTGACATGCCTGCCATTTTAAAATTTTATAGAATACTTGTCCCAAACTTGTACTTTTTTATTTTTCTTGAAAAATGTTTTGATGCCAATGGTTTTAGAATATATTACTTTTGTAATTTTGTGGTGTTTATCATTTTTAATATTTATCGGTAATGGAGACATCTTTACGGTTTTGGCATTTTTTTATTTATAGTCAACATCCTTCTTATTAAATACATTACATATTTAGACGCTGAACTTAAATTACTAGTAATATCAAAATACTACAAAACTTTCACCTGGATCAAAGCTCAACGGAAAATGCAAATACTACCAATTCGTTGAATATTTTCATATAAATTTTTTCAACATTCAAACTATTTTATTATTAGTTATACCGTAATTTCCACAAAGCATATTCTGTATTTAGGCGTTAGGTGTGTTTTAGTGGAATTATGTATCCATTATGAGAGTATGCTAAACTCAATTAACTAAAGTTCACTATCAAATAAATCAAGCCAGAGGTCAGGGGCTCGATTCCTCCCATGAGGCAATGGAATTGATTTGTACTTATTTATTTAATGGTTTAATTAGCGTAAAAATAAGATTATTATACATATTAACCTGTTTAATATTATGGTCCAAAAATATTTGACTAAAATTGACATTGAGACCACATCTTATAACATTTCTCGCTGCTTAATAAATTCCATCATTGCCTAAATAATATACGAACTCATTTGATTCAATAATTTTTGTTTTAATCTGTTTATTGCTAAAATTCTATTTAATTTTTGAAAAATATAATACAACATGGCACGTTTAATTTTACTGCCAAATTTAGCTATGCCGTTTAAAGTCTGCCTCATTGTTTATGAATGAGCCCAGGATTTTTAGCGATTTTTTTATATCAGAAGGAAGTGCTTTATTTTGGATAAAATCATTAACACAGGTAAACAGATAAACCTAAAATTACTTACGTGTTAAATCTTAAATCTATAAAAATAATAAAAAATGAAATAAAGTGAAGGCAGTTTTGTTTTCACCAAACCTCAAATACTGATTAATAATTTTTTTTTTTTCACATGTCTATTTTTTAGATATTTCCATTTTTAGAAAGATAAGAATAATATATGGATATAAAGTATTTTCAAAAAATTATATATCACCCTAAGATATCTTATGTCATAGGACAAAAGGAATGTACTTAAATCGGATAAGAATGTCCAAAGGCAATTTTAGCATCTCTTTTAACATTACCAATCAACGTCACATCACTTAATACTCTTTCGCTAGCTCATTTCCCTCCATTACTGCCACTAATCCGCCATTATCATGCTTTCCTTCTGTCATTTTATGAATCCATATTTTCACGCCGTCTCTCCTGTTTCACGCGAAAGTATTCAAATGAGTGAAAGTTTTCGTGATTTATGCTTAGTAATTTTTTCCTCCTGATACTCGTAAATTTTTATTAAATGTATCATTTCTGTTTCTCATTTTTAAATCATTCCTTCTATAAAAAGTGTTATAAGCCTAAATGTGTGATTTTTTCACGCCTATTACTTTTTTTTTTAATTTTGCCTCAAGTTTGAGGCAAAGTTTGAAGACTGCAGAGACATCTTTTTAACCATATAGCTAGCCACCTATCGTAAACGCTCGTTTTTTGGTACTAGGCCTGACCAAATGTAATAAATTTTTATTGGTAATGATGTTTCTAAAAAATTTTTCGAATCCGTTCATGTTTCCGGCAATACCTGGAAAAAAAAATTACTTAATTATATCACCGTCTTCGCGGTGGAATCCTATAAATATACCCAATCTGCCAGTCAATCCGTCAGTAACAATTTTACATGAAGCTTAAAAACTATTAGGATAATGACAGTGACGGGGGAAAAAAATGTTATTTTTAGGGTTGGGCCTGAATATACACCAAGCTGTGATCTTTTTAAGTAAAAATAGCATTATTAAAATTTTCCCAAAATCCGTTCATTACTGCTTATAAAATTTTCCATGAAGCTAGAAGACCATAGAGTTTAGATGTACACTGATATAACAGCCAGTCAACAGTTCTTTTTATTTAAACACTAAAAGTATTAAAAAAATTTCCGAATTTTAAAACTGTCTGATCCAATACTTAGACCCCTTAATTGGCCATATTGAATCTGAAAATGATATTTTTGAATTTATTTTAAAAAATAGAAGTCGGGTTTTGATTCTGCCCATATTATTTGAGATGCTAGAAATTATGCTTATTTTTTTTTTTTTTGGGTGTGTGGGGTGGGTACAGTAATGGCTGAGTTTCTATATAAAGCATCTTCTATGTTTAATTTGCGGGAAATTTTCTTTAGTTGTTGTTGATTTCACAGCTCCGTGACTGCTCTTCATTAAATCGAATTGTAAACTTGAGAAACCGTTTCTATAACAATGGAAGTTTTTTAACGATTTTCGGTCTCATCTTTGTTGATGAATTGGAGATTTTTTTTCTCCACAATGGCCTCCTTATTTTGAAATGCCATATAAATAATCTCTCAGTAGCCGTAGCTTTTCATATGATTTCGTTTATAGTGAATATACAACCTAAAGTTAAAGATCGTGTTCTTGGTACAAAGACGATAGAATGGACTTTAAGAAAGCGAGACCATGTAACAACAGAAGTGATTCAACATTGTGGAACATTTTATACGAATAATCCAGGTTATCGTGTCCAATTGAAAGCACAGATGGACCGCCTACATGGGGATATTTATTTCAGCGTTCGACTCATGGAAGGAATTTTCGACGAGGTGTTGCAGTGGCCATTTCAACAAAGCTTCTTGATTTCTATTTCTGACAAAATGAAAGTCCAAAAGAAAGAAAGTTGGATGGTGCCACAAGGTGGATTATGGAACAAGGAACTGCAGAAACCTTTAACGAAGAAAGAGTCGGTGGTCAGCGAGTGGATGGGACCTTTTAACGTTAGTCAGTACTTAGAAGCAAAGCAAATTATTCTAGATGTTTCTTTAGCAATACTTTAACGTTTAAAGTTGTCTTGGTTTTTTTTTATATATATATATAGAAAATAAAACAAAAAAGGAGAGATTAATTAATAAAAATTTATTATAAATTGTTAGAAGTATATTTTTTATTTTAAAGAAAAATGCATTTATAGAAAAATTGATTTTTTCTCTGGGTGCTTGGTGCTCCATAACAAGGTTTATTGAAAAGCAATGTTTGATAAGGATTTTATGATCAGACTCGACTTGTTAATGGTCCATTAACTCGTAAATGATAATTTCTAAAAAATTTTTTTATAAATTTCATGTCCCATCGTTCAAATACTGCAAGAAAAATTGACTTGTGATTTCTCTCTTATTGGTGCGATATTAAACACGTTTGGAGTTAAGGTACTACAGTCTTAAATCTAAAATGAGCAGTTTTAGTGATTAAAGTATATTTATCTTTAAAAAAATAATATTCTTCATAAAAAGGAGAAAAAACACTTTTGGTCCCGGTTTCGGGTAAATTTGGGCACAAAACATATAAAGCGCTGCGGTTTGTGGAAGATGGAAAAATTATTCTTT
>JAUZNK010026998.1:0-19527 GCA_035046665.1 Euphysa ruthae
TATATATGTATAATATATACAATATTTATTACGGTTATTCTTTTAACTTTTAATGTTATATTTTGTAAATTTAACTGTGAAAATATGTACTATTTCTAACTAAGCTGAACTGAAATATATATATTAATTGTACGATTTGAAAAAAAAAGATTTGGAAAAAAGAAAAAAACACATTGAATTCATTTTGGTTACTAGCTACTTCAAAATTCATATCTTAAGATTAATCTCAAAACAAATGATAACTTAGTAATTTACCTCTTATTGTATTAGTATCTTTTTTTTTAAATTTTTTTACCCCTATAAATCAGTCATTTTCTGCAAGGCTTAATACCGCTACTAAGCAGGAAGATAAAAGAAGAAATAGAGATAAAGTGGGTATTACACAAACTGAGAAAGGTATTGACTGACGTTTAGACTTAAAGGATTGGAGATCATGATCCGAAGGAAAACAATCAGAAGACACAAAGTTTCTCAAGCGAGCAGTACGTGGGAAGAAGCTTAAGGAATAAATTTTTTTATGAAATTTAGGGATGTGTAGCGTTAAAGGATGAGCAGCAAATGAAAACCTTGTGGTCTGAGAAAGTCTCAAGTGAAGGAGTCATTTGTTTCACATCATCAGAACTGTCCATGGAAATATTTATAGAGCAGTGACAATGAGGGTACATTACTGTGATGGGAAAGTGGTTAAAGATTAAAAACAATATCAGTGGACAGTTTGAATTTGGTCAAGAACATGTGGTCATACAGCAGAGGCTCCAGTTCAAAGATGGTAGCAATCACTACATGGTCGAATGGTAGCCTCAAAGATATAAAGTATACTCTCAGGAGGAAGAAAGTGCTGCACCTAGAATAGAGATCCAACCTTCAAGGCAGCAGTTTTTGCAATGGATTAAGTTTAAGAATTCTAAGAGAGGTTATTTGTGAACGTCACGCCTAGCAATCGAATGTGCGTAAATTTAGTGAGTTCACTACCATTCATAAGTGCAGATGAAAGGAATGAAATTAGAAAAAGATTAGGTCCCAGAACAGTCTTATCTTTGATAATAAAAAAAAGGTTAAATGGTTCAAAGCAAAAGATTTTGACTGACTTCATTAAAATTTGCATTGAAAATTTTTTGTCTTTGCCGAGGGGTATCTTAAAAATTTTATAATAACCAGATGAATAGAACATTTCATATATGTTAAGTAAAAACCAATTGTATAAAAAGCTTAGGTGAAAATTTGATTTAGGGTTGTTTAGAGAATTTTCCAACAGATTAACACACAAGAATGTACACTTTATTAGGCTTTAAAACTTTCAGTTCGATTTTGGGATCAAAAATGTATAAAGACATTTATTGTGCTGTACCTGTTATTATTCTATCTCGATTTTAAAATAATTTTAATGTAGATTCGAAGAACAGTTGTGACTAGAGTTCACGAGGCGGTCAAAGCATTAGCGTTATGCCACAATGTTACTCCAGTAATTGATGATAAATCTGCAAATATGGTTGATGGGCAGATTGAGTTAAACGAACAAGGAATGGGAGATGATATTGTATACCAAGCTTCTAGTCCAGATGAGGTTTGTTTTTAAGTTGATTATTGGATCCACAGAGGAATCCTATAAATTAGCACATGTTTATTTGTCTGCTGGTTCATAACAGCTTTTATTTGGAATTTTTATTTATTACTTTTTTCTGAAATTTATAAAAAGTTATGACCTAATATGTTCATTTTGGGAACTAATATAGTCATTTTGGGCTAATTTCTTAGAATCTTTCTTAGAAAGTTTTTTGGAAAAAGTTATATACTCATTATTTATTTTTTTATTATTATTATTATTATTATTTTTTTTTTTTTTTTTTTTCATATCCTACCTGAAATTGCACAATTATAAAAGACATCTTGGGCTTTAATTCTTCATTAAAATTTCTTTTATTATATGAATATGTGATTTACTACAATTTCATTGATTTATTTTGATATAGCTTTTAAGCTAAAGTACGCTGCCATAGAAATATTATTTATCACATTTTTCTGTTTCTAAATAGCTGGATTTTGTTAGAGAAACATATTATTTTTACTCAGGCCTGCAAATTCAATGAGAATTTGTAAATCAAAGTTACGAGAATGAAAACAGGTTGATATGAAAACATGAAAATGAATTTAAAATTTATCTATCTTTCCATCGCATTCTCCATTACTATTGTGAGTTTTGATGATAGTACTATTGTTTATAGGAAGTTGAATATTTAAAGGTCTGTGCATACTGATAAGTTTACACTAGAATTTATTTTTGTTAAAATAATTTGTATCATATATCTTTACTATTCTTTTATGACTTCTTTTTCTTATTAAATAATAATCAATTATCAACCATTTCCTTTGTTAGCTTATATTCAATACGATTATAATTTAGTCTACGAAATTTTCAAAACAATATCAGCTGCACAAATTTGTCACACTTCAATGTGAGAAATTTTACGTAGTTTACAAAACAGCGCCAACTCCACACCGAGTATCACACCGAAACTTAACATTGAAATTTCTCCGTGCGCGAGGTTAGACAACCAGTTGTATTTGTTAAAATTTAAATACTTAAAATAGTTCGATTTTCTGACACGTTCAAAATCAAAATATGTAATCATAGAATTTATTTCTATATTTAATTATAAATTTTGTTTGATATTTGAAATGTTATAGACATGCTAAGACCAAAAAAGATTACACTTTGTTTAAAATCGAAGTACTAAAACATTTTATTTATTTTAATGTTTTATTTCTTTAAGTAACAGTTTTTGCTGTTTTTTCAGAGATTATATCTGTAATGATTGTAGTTATTACAGTTATGAATTTTTTTGGCATTTTTCAATGGAAAATAATTTCCCGTTATTGTCCAATAATTATATATAATGAATGCTTGTTTTGATAAAAAAAATTTTGTTTTTTTAGGTTGCATTGGTAGCATGGACTGAAAGCGTTGGTTTAACTCTTGTAAATCGTGATTTAATACAAATGACTCTCCGTTCTCCACTTGGTGATACATTGTCTTATAAAGTTCTACAACTATTTCCATTTACATCTGAAACTAAGCGCATGGGCATAATAATAAAGGTGATGTTTTTCATTTACTATGTGATTTTAGTAGAGTGTTGAAAACAAAATATTTTGTTTAACAATGGTTTTTAAAACCTGAAAATTTCATTTTTTAAAATTGGTTTTAGGAGTTTTGTTGCCTAATTATGGTCCAAACATAAAATCATTTGATTTCTCTAATCTTGAAGAAGAAGAAATTTGGTGAGTAGGTTGAAACTTAAATCTAGTATCTATAAAATTTAAAATTTATCATGTAGGATGATCAAAGTGGTGAAATTATTTTTTACATGAAAGGTGCAGATGTAGTCATGCAAAATCATGTAAATTATAATGATTGGCTGGAAGAAGAGGTAAGTGGCTGTTAGAAATCTTAATTTAAATTTATTTTTAAGTGGATTAATATTTTTTGCGTTCATTTTAACTGAATATCCTTTATACTAGTATGGTAAAAAAGAATCGTCTGCTTAATGTTCTTAAGGTAAAACTCACATATTTCTGAGAAGATATATGATATTTGGTATTTATATTCATTTTTTAAAAACCAAAACAAAATCAGTTATAAATAGTCGTAACCTACAGCTTATTTGATCTAACCTATGGCCTATGCTGTTTGCTCAGTACTTCTCAATAAATGAAGCACTACGTTTAGTGCATAATTAAACAGTGATTATAAAACTAACATTATTGTATATTGGTATTACTTCAAAAAGAGGAAAAAAGAAATTGTGTCAACATATGACCAGCAAAGATATACCATGAACTTTTCCTGGCGTTGTTATTTTAGTGTGGAAACATGGCAAGGGAAGGCTTACGGACATTGGTTGTTGCAAAAAAAGTTATAACTGAAGAACAATATAATGACTTTGAGGTGTTCTTTTTTTTAATGCTTTATGTTAGTGTTTATGCCTTTCTATTTGAATAATGCCAATTTGCAAAATAATGTGGTGGAAAGATAACATCTAAAATTAACCCTTATTTTTCTATGAGTACGGGTTTGCAAACCAACTATGAACTAAATATTTTATTTAAAATTGTCTTATTGTACACGTGTGTCTTACACCCTACAATGGTGTGTCTTACACCCTTGTATCATTGTTTTTTGTATCTAAGCATATCCAAACGTCTGGCATTTTTAGGGTGTCTTCTTCCCTCTTTTCACCCCTCCATCCCCTAAAAAATTGAGGAGAAAGACTTTTTATATCTACAATTAATTTTAAAACATATACACAGAAAAATATGCTGCAATTTTTTTGCCAGATTATTTATTTTTTAAATTTTATTTTAATCAGCTTGAATGAAAAGAAATTTACACAAAAGTGTAATCATTGATTCTAGGTATTATGTTAAGAACCAAAAGAATAAGATGTTCAATAAACAGAAATTGGGCCATTGTGAATTCTGATGTGTGTTTCTGTTGAAAAAATTGCCTGTGCACTTAAGTTTATGCCAATAAAAAGTAAATGTTTAAAGTAAATTCAATTTTTAGGTACAATTAAGCCAAAGTATTATTATTTAGGTGATCAAAACTTACCTTACAGGTGTTAGTGGTAACAAAACCTTTACCTGTTGAAAATATAGTTTTTTCGAAAAAAAAAGAACTGCGCTTGCTGGTTTTGACAAAAATGAGGTGCCAAAACAAATAGAAAGCTTTAGAAATACCCTCCTGTGGAAATTTTGAAGAGTTTTAAAAATTAAATCATATACTTATATCAGAATGTTGGCAATATTACACCAAAAAAAAAAAACAATGCAAAATTTACTTTTTAATTTAAATTTACATGAGGTACATAAAAAAGAAAAAAAAAAGTTCTTTTAAGAAAACTTTTGATTCATTGAAGGTGGTGTCATAGAAATCAAAAATAGATTTTCACAAAGAGAGGATAAACTTTTTAGTCACTAAGGAAGCAAAGGAATAAAAACATTTGATTATACAAATTGCATCATTTGAAAAAAAAAAAAGCAAGACGTTAATTTTATTTGAAAAGATAAGCTATTTCAATAGATTCAAAAACAAATAACAAAAAGGATGGGGAAACCGCCTGCTAATTTAAATTTTGTATTCATTTAATGGCATGCTTTGCTCAGTCATGCATGATGGCAAAATGGTGTTTTGTTAAGGACTGAACATTTTGTTTGTCAAAACTCTATCAGGCGGATTATTGGTTAAAGTAGTGGATATACCATTGTCTTTATTGGAAATAGATGGTAGTTCAATAAATTTTAATAAATTAGTGAAGCACTTTATTGATACAAGTAATGCAATAAATCCAGTCAAAGTTAATATCTTTACTAAAGTACCAAAGTTCATCATAACATCATTATGTTGAATTATAGTCCTCTTCAAAGCAGAATTAACAATTTAAAAAAGCATCCCATTAAATGAATACAAAATTTAAATTTAAAAATTTATGCCATCAAATATGTTACTGCAACAGTGAAAGAAGCACTTTTAGCCACCATAATTTCAAATGTCACCAAAAAAAGCCAAAATAATTCATGAGTTTGCTTTCAACGCTTGAAAAGAATACATTACTTTGCATACATTACTTTGTATGAATTACGGGAATGACATCAATGAACAAAAGTGGTGATTTGAATTTATTTAGAATAACTTAAAAAAGAAAACAGAGTGCACCTAGCAATGAAATGAATAACTTATTGCCAAAAATCAATGAAGTGTATGTAAAATGAATTCAGGAACTGTAGAAATATAAAGTTCATAGATTATATTTTCACATATCCTAACTTATGCTACATTTTTTTATCTATAAAGAGACATTTCTATCTCAGGTGTAAAAGGAGCTTAACATATTTTAAAAACAAACAAACCTTGGGACAAAATATTCATTTAATTCTTACCTTCTGTTCATATATATTCATCTTGATTATTTTTTTACATAATATTGGGATTATCTTTATACTATAGAACATTTGTTTTTTTAATGAAGCAATTACTTTGCAGCATAATTTGAAAAATTAGAGTGGTAACAAAAAATAGGGAAAGATGCCTTAAAAATGTGTTTAGCAATAGGGGTGGGGAACTTATATGTGGGATCGATCAGTGGGGAATGATCTCTCAAGACTTCTTGATTTTGGGCAGACGAGAAAGAAATAACAATTTTTTGATCTAGAGTGTTAGTCATTTTGATTGTTTTTAGGGTTTGACATTTTAAAAGCATGCTAACATAGGCTTTCAATCTTTTATCAAGAAAATGCATCTTTTTTTGCCGTATGATCACCTGTCAAAACTTTTCGTTTAATGGTTCTAAGCCTCAATTTATGGGACAAAAAAAAGCTTTTTTTTCTCCATTTTTCTCAAAAGTTCTTTCCTCAAAAATTCAAAAGTTGTAATATTTGGACTTTTGAGTCATCTTTAAATTTTTTTTAAGTGCAGCAGGTATTCTTAAACATGAATTAAAATATGAACTTTTGATTTTTAGCTTATGAATATTTAGTTAAATATTTTTAATTGTTTTAGGACACACATTTTATCATATTGGGTCAATATAATAATCTTTAAAAAATTTTTCGCGCTAGACGGAAAATTATACCTAGAGTCAGAAAACAAGCATATTTTTGTACGAACATCTAAAATTTTGTTTGTTTATCAAAAATTTACAAAAAAGGTAAACCCTTATACACACTCGTAAGTTTTAGGTGTGAAAATATTGTAAGATTTTTTTTATAAAAGCGCTCTTTAAAATACAATAATTATCAGCGTAAACTGGGTTTCTACTAAAACAAAAAAGATCTCCTAAATTAAGGTTTGCAGACCACAAAAGAAGTTTATTCAAAGTCTACGCATTTCATTGTAGTATTTAGCACTCTTTTACTTTTTATTTTTTAAATTTGCATATCAAGTTTTTGAACCATAATCTTGGTTTGCTTATTATCTTCCACTAGAATTTTTGTGTTGTAAAATATTAAATTTCCATTATGTTGGAATTTTCATATCAAATCGCTTGAGATCTTTATGTAAAAAGAATTTTTTTTTTCCTAGTACCGTTATAGCCAGGCTAAACTTTCTATGGAAGATCGAAATCAAAAGGTAAGATGTTATTTAGTTAACCATTTTAGAGCCATATGTTTTTGCAAATTTCCATTGAGCATGTATTGAACTTTCAAATTTTTATTTTAGGTGATTTCTCTGATGGACTTTGATACGTTTTCTTAAATTATGGGTTTTATCTATTTGATATAAATTATCTTTCACTTCTAGTTAAATTCCACAACAAGTCCTTTGAATTCATTCATTTCTGCCCATTCTTCAGAAGCACTTGCTCATTAGTTTTTGCTGAAATGATTGTTGAAATGGTTAGGTTTATTATTATTTAATAAATTATATATAATTATATATAAATTATATATAATTATAATTTATTATTTAATATCTATTATTTCATGTTTAAAATCAGAAAAGTCACATTATTTTTTGAAAAAGTCTTTCGGTAATGAGCTCAAATATTCCCAAGTATTAACTATTTATTATTATTTCTTTGATGTTTCTTTTTCTTTTCTTAGATTTTTTTTGAAAATAAAATGTTTTAATTTTTCTAATGACATGATATTAACCCTTTGGCGCCCTTCCCTAAAAAATTTTGTGATTTTGATGTAATAAAAATATCCGTCCTGGAATATTTCGAGATTTGCGCACTTTCAATTTGAAGGTGATTTTTGACTGGTAAACGACTTCTTATACTGGAGACCAATTTTATTGAGTTCTCCTTAAGATTTTGTTTCAGAAAAGTTTTGTAGTTCCGTAAATTTAGAATTATTTTAGCAGGTGATTTTTTTTTTGGCAAAGGTGTAAGATAAAAACAGCCCTATTCTACAGTTTAATATAACAGAAGTTACCAAAGAGAGATGTTTTTTTCTTTTTTTTTTTTTGCTTAAAAATTGCCAGTCTATAGCTTATACATTAGAATTTTCCCTACGGCATACAAAGTTTTAAGAAAAAAAATTAAACCAACATTAAAATTATCAGCCACCTACAGTTTAATTTGCAGTTTAACTACCTATAATTTCATTTTAACATGCACTTTTTCGATTGACTCTCTTTTTAGCCTGATTGTCTGCTATAAACGTTTCATCTAGTTATTTCATTTAGTTAAGTGATCACAAGACTGACAAATTTCAAATGAAAATTATTTTTGTGTGTGCATTTGTGCGTGTATATGTAATATGGATCAGAGTAGTTACCAGCTGAATAGTGCCAAGTATGACATAGTAATCCCAATTGATTTAAAATTTCCAATTAAATTTTTCAAAAAAATATACTTATGTATGTATATATACTTATGTATATATGGTATGGTATGGTATCGTATGTTATGCATATATTTTATTATAACCTGTGTTATCATAATTAGGTTTTGAAAGTTGAAGAGAGTTTGATATATGATATGGAGCTGCTGTGCTTGACAGGTGTTGAAGATAAACTCCAAACAGATGTAAAACCAACATTGGAATTACTTAGAAATGCTGGAATTAAGGTGAGGTGTTTTAACTTAAATTTAGAATTAAAGGCTGAAGAAAATATCAGCTCTAAGAATGCAACGTTAAAATTATCAAATTTTCATCTGAAGTTTACCTAAAATCCCTTTTGAATATTAAAAGTGTTATATTTATATTAAACCATGAAACCCGTTTTTATGTTAAAATTGTCATGTAAATTCAGGGGAAAAAATGATTTTTTTTTTATTTAATGTAGAGCTGAGCATGCTTTTGAAATAAAGTGAAAGTTATGGGAAAATAGTCTCTCTCTCATCACTAATACAAACAATATGAGGTTCAATTTGGATAAAATTTGTGGTTTTATATTTATATCTGTTTCTGCCAAAGGGCAAATATTTAAGAAAATATTTCTTCATTCTTGGTTGGTAATTGCCACAAGTTGTTATCCTGGTATTTCTCTGCTAAAAATCTTTTGTATTTGTTATAAAAATGTCATATTAAGTTTTTATTAATTTTATTAATAATTACTACCTGAAATGTAGACAAAGTGACCATCAATATAATTATTAAATGATAATTATCTTTATGAACAAACTGAAAGCCGGTGTTGTTTGGTCCATGAGCAAGCATGAGAAAAACCTAGCTAGATTTGCTGTTTTTAAATGTAGTGATTATGAAACTGATTTTTATACGTGTTTCAAATAAGCAAGTTAAAGTGATAATTGTGATTGGTAGAGAAATTTTTTGATTTGATGAATTTCATTTATTTTTTATATAACCCTACAGGTATGGATGCTAACAGGTGATAAAATGGAAACTGCTGTTTGCATTGCTCAGAGTTCAAGACTTGTTTCCAAAACGCAAAGTATATTTCAGTTTAAACCGGTATGTTTTTTTTTATCATTTTAGATTGGTTGCTTTCAAAGTTCATATATATGTTTTTGTTCTTAAGAAGGTTTTAGATCATAATATATTGGTGATTGATTTTAGGTAATAAATAGATCAGAAGTTCATCTTGAGTTAAACACATTTCGCAGAAAAAATGACCATGCTTTGATAATAAAAGGAGAATCTCTTGAGGTAATATATCATTTTTGCTATGTAAGATAAAGCCAATTTGTTACAGGTGTCAATGAAGCTTTATGAAACCTTTTTATGTTAATTTTTTTTTGATCATGTCCAACACTGCTCATCTCATATTTCTTTTTTAAAGGAGCATACCTTCGCTAAATCTGTATCATAGCTTTTTATTAAATCCTGTTTACTAATGCCCTTTTGTATTACAACAAAAAAGAAAAAGAAAAAAGAATGCCAAAAAATTGCCCCATAAAAACAGTATTACACTTACAATTTTTTTTTTTTTGTTGCTTCTTCCCTAACATAGATTGTGGTACAACCCACAAACGTTATGGGCGGTTCATGTTATGTGACAAATGGCTTTTTAATTGATTTTTTTTTTTTTTTTTTTTTTTTTAGTTGGTGATGAAACATTATGAGCATGAATTTATGGAACTAGCTATCCAATGCCCATCTGTTGTTGTATGCAGATGTACACCGACTCAAAAAGCAGACATTGTACATTTGATTCGTGTTCATACTGGCAAGCGTACTTGTGCAATTGGTGATGGTGGCAATGACGTTTCAATGATTCAAATGGCTGATGCCGGAGTTGGAATTGTGGGAAAGGTGAATATTGAATAAAATCTCTTTTGTAAATTTTTAATGCTCAGTTTTTTTATTTGACTGGATGGATTGCTGTCATAAAATTCATTTCAACATGAATTGCATCATTTTGTTTTAAGGTTTTATAAGGTTCATCCTTGAATTATTTCGCAATTAATCTTTGAGGCTCCATTAAGTTTTTTGATTTTTCAAACTTTTAAAATTTCGGTGTAATTCTTATATTTTTCTATGCTGAATGCCTTCTTGCGGTTCACAAAATTCAGTTTGAATTTGGGTTTTTTTATCCTTACCTAATAATTAAGAAGTAAAACAAATCTCGAAAAGTACCAGCTCTATAAATATAATAGATATTAATTAATTTTGAGAGCAGATGCCTCATCGCACTAAAGGATCACAACAAAAAATTTATTAACAACACAGAAGTATGACTCATAAATCTTCTAAAAAACGAAGTTGGATGAATTTGTAAAGTTTTATAAGGCAAAATTGATGTAAAATGGATATACAAGAATTATTCAGTTATCTAAATAAATACAGAAATACCTGTGTTGTGTTTTTTTATAAAACACTATTTCTCAATTTTGTTTTTTTTTCTTACAAAATTTTAATTTTTGTTTCCAGATTGAATCAACCTTAAAATAACTCAAGTTGCTTTTTTATACAAATAAAATCTTTTACTAAGATATGTGAAGAGTTGGCACATAGTCAAAACCAAGTAGCGTAAGCTACAGTTATATTACATATCCTAACTACTGATTCATGCAATGGTCTGCTAGTGAATGAGATACATGCATGAAACAGTATCAAATTATATCTCAATGCCTACATATTATTCATAACAGAGTTTGGTAAACAGCTTTTGAAAGTTTAAGTAATAATAAAATTGTCGCTAGACAAGTAGATTAAATTTTAACAAATTCTTAAGTCTTTAATCGCAAAAATTAATTCCATAAAAACATATTTTGAAAAATTTTCTTCTTTAGATAAGTAAATTCACCCTGATATAGAATATATAACCGGTTTAACTTCTTTGTTTGGTACTGTCAGTATATACAATAAATTAGTTTTGTATGTTTATGATAAACAATAGTGCTTTTCATATCTGCTATTATCAAATCAATCTTCTAGATTGTTCTGTCATATTGAAACTGCTTTGTTACCGAGAATTTATTTTAAAAACACGCGGTAATGAAACTTTGTATCAAAATTAATATATTATTTATTACTCTTTTTCATAGGGTAAATTTTTTTACAGTGTTGCTTTTACCCACTTTCAAAATTCCAAGTGATTTAATATGTCTGATTTATTGTCAAGTGTGTCGCTTAATGTTATTAAAACCCATGAGCTTCTCTCCTGTGTGCTGATATATGCTATATGCCATTCCATTCCATCATGAAAAAATAGTTATTTATCTTCTAAAATCTGTACTTCAATGCCATGACTAGTTCCTTTAGATATGAGTAACTTGTGGGATAACACCAGATAGTTACTTCCAGGTCATGAGGAGGTCAAGATTTAGACAATCTTGTTACAAAAGTTATTTATATACCAAATATACCATTAGTGTAAGCAAAAACCTAAGCCAAATTTTCAATTTTGAATATGCAATTTTTAATTTAATTAATTCTATTTCTATCCAAGATTATATTACTCACATTTACATGGATATCTCTTATTTATGAAGAAGTGACCATATCACATAATATATATAAATATATATAATATAAATATAAATATATATATTATTTTATAACATGTTTTTCAATCCAATTTTTTTTTTTTTTTTTTTTTTTTTTGTCAGTTTTTATTGCATTAATCAATAAGACCATCATTGTGATAAAGATTCGTAAAAATTTAAATTTTTATCAACGAGTAAGAGTCTAAGCAAATGGCAAACTTTATCAATACTTCCCATCAAAACAACCATGTGGGTGCTTTTTCTTTCATGCTTCATTGTTTAAAAATGATAGCGATATATTTTATCGTTCTAAGATTTTCAGGGCTATATTATAAAATGCTTTGTGAAATAGAAGTGTAAAATTTTTAAATTTCCAATTTGATAAAGGAATGCTTTGGTTTTTTGGATTATCCTTTATTTAAACTATACTATTGAGCTGATGGTCCTTTTCTATTGATTTGTTTTCATTTTATTTGGATAGCTGCAACTTTAAGATCTATTTTTAGTAAATGATTAGATATTATTATTCGTGCTCCTCAGGGGTCTATACTTGGACATCTGTTATTTTTTATTTTTATAAACAATATATTTTTTGTACTAGATTGTGTTATTTGTAAATTTGCAGACGACGATACTCTTTATGCTTGTGATATTTCTGTAGAAAAACAATGTTGCTAGATTACAACAATGGTTCTGTTTTAATTCTATGACACCCAATCCTGCAAAGTTTCAAATAATGTCTTTAGAAGCAAAGATTGGCCCCAATAGAGTTTATATATTTAACATGAATCTTGTCACAAGAACAGAAGTTCTGCTTCTTGGGATTACGAGCGATTATAAATTTAATTTTTCAGCTCATATTCGAATATTGTGTGAACAAGCCAATAACCAACTCAGTTTCTCAATTAGGATTCGTAAGCTTTTGAGTGTTATACAAACACGTATTCTTGTACATAGTTATGTTTTTAGTTACTTTTTGTATTGTTCTTTTAATCTGGATGTTTTGTAAGAAAACTGACTACAATGTGATCCACAGGGTACAAAAACATGCACTTAGAACAGTCCATTAAAACTTTACATTAAGCGTTGATGAACCACTTACCCTTGAAACCAAGCAATCTGTATTCATAAAAGATATCTCCTTTTTCTAATGATTGAAATGTACAAGTCTGTTAATAGATTGAATCTTGAGTTAATGTGAGAAAAGTTTGAAATGATGGATTTACTTCACTCTTTGAGAAATGGATGCGTTTTAAAACTCCCCCCAGCACTGCTGAAAATAAAGTAACCGTAGTTGTTATGTAATGGAAGAGAGTTCAAAAAAATCAGGATAATCAAAAAATTTTCTAATTGTAACAAATTGGTACAGATGTGACGTGGCTGAATAATTTCCTGGAATGTCTAAAAATGTAACTTGGAGAAAACGTGGTTTGTTTCATTACAACCGAAACTGTTTCGACTACTGGGAGTAGTGTTATAAACACCAAATGGATTGAAAAATTGTTAAAAGATCAGTGGACTAAAAAAATATGCACCTTCTCATTCATATGACAGGAGCCAAATTAACTGAGTTACAAAGAATTATAATTAAAGATAGTAAAGAAATTGGCGATTCAATTTTGAAGCCTATTTAAACTGAAATCCTTGATTGCTTAGTTATTATTATAAAAATATTTGTAAATATAATGATTTTGCGGTTTTTAGAAAGGGTGTGGTCGAAAGTTCTGTTTGAAAGACTCAGTGGCATGAATTTCTCATTTCTGAAAATTCTTTCATAAAATATCCAAAATACCACCATCCACATTTCTCAGACAATGAAAGAATTTTCTGTTACATTTATGAAAGTTCGCTGAATTCACGGTGAAAATAGCCTAGCCTTTTGGTAGGTATTTTTAAATTTTGTAGAAACTTTTTGTGGAGCTTTCTGGCTTTTTAGGTTCAAATAGTGTAAATTGAGCAATGTATTGATTTCTTGAATTTTTCAGGAAGGCAAACAAGCATCATTAGCTGCAGACTTCTCAATCACACAGTTTAGTCATCTTGGTAGGTTGCTGGTATGGCATGGGAGAAACAGGTTAAATTTTACTATAGTTGTTGTAATGCTTTGTAATATAGTTCGGATTTATTAAAGTAAAAATTTCATCCCTTGATTTTTTTTCCATGGTATTTGATACACCTGGCTTCTTACCATCTGATATTTTATTTTACAGTTATAAACGATCTGCTGCACTGGGGCAATTTGTTATTCATAGAGGACTCATCATTTCTGTTATACAGGTAATTTATGATTTACATAAATTTTGTTGCAAAATTATTTTACAAAAAAAATTATTGTATGAAAATTAAGTGATTAAGGTGTCTATTTTGTTTTAATGTTATTCTTTTTGTGCGCTTCAATTATTTTGTATTGCATATATTAAACCAAGCAGGTGCTGGTATTTTAGGTAAGTGTAATAATATTTTTTAAAATATAATTATATTCATTAATGTTTTTTGTTTCTTATAGGCTGTCTTCTCCTCTACTTTCTATTTTATATCTGTTCCTCTTTACCATGGTATGCTTCAAGTAGGGTAAGTATATATTTTTAGGTTTAATTTTTTATATTCAGCATGATAAAACTATGTACAGATTTTTTTTCCTTACAAATTTAAAATATTTTAACTCCATTATTATTCAGGTTAATTGCAGGGTATCAGTTACCAATTTTTTTTTCACTCCCCGGAATTGCTCCAGGTGAAGATTTCTTTATCCTATGACCATCAAAAGATTTTACAGACTTAACTGCTTTAGAGGGTTAGTAGGGAACGTGACAAGTAGATAGGTTTTTTATTAGCAATAAGTTTGTTTTTTGAAATTTTTTAGCTACTCGACTGTTTACACCACAGCACCTGTGTTTTCTCTGGTCTTAGATGTTGATGTTAAAGATGATATTGCATTAAGATATCCTGAACTTTATAAAGATTTAGTGAAAGGGCGAATTTTGTCATATAAAACCTTTTTTATATGGTTGTTAGTCAGTATTTATCAAGGTAAGATTACTGTTTTTCTTTGGAATTATCAAGCCAATAAAGAGAAAGTTTTGACCTGAAGCTGAAGTATTACTTATCCTTTATATTGATTATTGTATTTTTAATTTGTCTGTAAGACTTACAGAAATGTGTCAAGTCATTTTAGGAGACTTAGATTCTAGCAATGGTATCAGCGACACATCCAGGACATTTTTGGGGACACACTTTTTACTCAAAATGACCTTTCCAGATAGACTTAAAGCGTTTTTACTGTCATAAACTTGCTGATTGAAAACTTTGATATTACGCCAACAACTTATGATTTCTGGCACCTTAGCAACCATTTTTTATCTGTTATAAAAATTTTCAATAAAAATGCTTATGATCATCACACAATCAACTCAGATATATTTTGAGTTAGAAAAAACAAGATGGTGACAAGAAAGTTTGGTGAAATGAAAGTGAACTGGTGAAAACTGAAAATGTAGGATAAATACTGTATTACATTATTATTTGGTTTTTTACTTTGGTTTTAGTTATTTTTAAAGTTAAAAAAGTTTTATTATACTTTTCTTTTGGCTTTTTATTTATTTTTTTTTTTTTTGGGATATTTATATGAGCACCCATAATGGTTCACCACTATGAGATCGTACTTGGATGCGTCCCTGGGTATGCAAATGAAACAGATCACATTGGGCTATTCCATAAAATGTTTTGAAGCATTTTTGAAAAAATCTAAGATTAAAGAACATAGAAAATGCTTATTTTTTGTAACATCTAATGCTAGTTAATATTTGGTATGTTCTTTAAAGTTATTTTTGCAAGTTTACAGGTGAATTTTGCAGGAAAAAAAGCTTTGGATGAGGGGAATTAAATGAAAAAAATTGAATGATGATATGTTTCTTGGTGGTTCCTTGTGATATGAATGAGTAGGTTAAAGGACGAATAATGAACATGATTTTATAAGTAGATCTGAAGAATAATAATAGCAACACCAATATTTTTGTTTTTCATTGAATTCGCTGTTTCTCTTGTATTTAAAGTCTACAATCATGGTCAAAATATTATGACTTATGCGCCATTAGGACACCAGACAGTTAAAAATATAGATACACCGCCCTTGGTATAGTCAGTTTTAGATTTATGTTTTGGTTAATAGACTTATAACTTAGAAATTAAAAATAAAAAAAGTCAAGTCCGTATTCGTATTTGTTATCATGTGATTTTGGTCAAGAAAATCACTTTTACAATATGCGTCAATGTGAATTTGTGCTAAAATTTATCATATGATATGGCCATGATTGTATATGCAATATGTAGGTGTTATATTTTTTGCTGTTAGAAAAAGATATTCATATGAAATTTTTTGAAGCATGTTATTATTTTGTTCAGTTTTCTTTTTGAAAATCATTTATTTTACTCAATTTATTTGCTATTTTACTAACATTAAATATAAACTATATGCATTTATATGTCTAAATTTTGCGTTAAAAGTTGTAAACAACAAACAGACTTAGTCAATCCATCAAGAAATTTTAGAAAGTGTGTTACTGTTGTTTTACTAACTTCCGTAACTATTTTGTGGTTGGTATTTTTGTTAATTAAATAAAAATTGTTATACATTGTTTATTTCTGCTTTGTAGTACGGTTTCTTCTTCACTCATGCTTAATAAGCAACTGAAATTTTAAAGTTTAATGATAATTAATTATTTAATTACAGTTTGTTGATAATTAATGGATAATTGTTTCATGTTTTATCTATTTTTTTAGGGGGTATAATCATGTTTGGTGCACTTTTGCTGTTTGAAGACGATTTCATCCACATAGTGTCGATCTCCTTCTCTGCTCTCATCCTGACCGAACTTCTCATGGTAGCATTGACAATACGAACTTGGCACTGGTTGATGGTTTTTGCAGAGTTGTTGTCTCTTCTCATTTATGTAGTTTCTGTTATTGTGCTTAGACAAGAATTTGGTAAGTTCGTATACATGCTGTAGTTTATTTTACAAAAAAATGAAAAATTTGAGGGTGTGATTTTAAAGTGTAATACTTTTTCCCTTTTAATCAAACTTGTTTAAAATCTTCAAAGTTTTTTTTTTTTTTTTTTTTGATTGCTGCAGCATTTATTTATCAATAAACTAAATAAGAGTAATATCACGAGAGGAGTTTAAGGCTAAAAAGACAAGTTTTGAAGAACTAATAACTTCATTTCTTACTCAATTGACATAAGAAATTTTATTTTCCAATGTCGGAAAAAACCTGAAATATTTCAATCATACATAAAATAAAATGAAGAATGAAAATAAAATTAAATTAAAACCCCTTTAGTAAGGAAAATCAAAGAAAATTATAACAAATGATGCTGATAGTTATATTAATTAATAATATATTAATAATTATATAGTTATATTTAATTAATTAATTAATTAATTAATTATACTATTATAATTATATAATACTAGTAAAGAAATTAGGTTGTTTTTAATGAGTTATGTTTGTATATAATTTCTTTTGTCATGTTAAAACAAAGAAATATTAAATTAAGGCTATTATTTATTTTAATATTCTACTGGAACTGAATTTTAATAAACATACGTTATAAGTTAAAAATAGCTATGGGTCATTCCAGCCAGGTTCAATATGGTTTTCAGAATTTCTGATGAAAGAAAGATGAACATTTTAAAAGTATTGGGTTTTTCTCAGTTTTTAACAGGTGATAACTCAACAACAGCTTGTAAAACATATATATAAATTGTTGTATATTTTCTGAAAGTATCTCTTAAAATGAGTTGATTCATTATAAATCGGAGCTATAAATGTGTTGTTATCAAGAGTTATTCTCCTTCCAAAATTCAGAAAGTTTGAGCTTAAAAATATGTCCAAGGAGTTAAATGTTTTGAAATCTAAATTTTCTGACCTTTTCTAGAAGCATAATGACATAGGCGAACAGGTATTGTGATGGTCTTAGCAGTGAATTTTTAAAAATCCGATATTTTTGAAATTTTAATCTTTCTTTCATTTTAAGGAGCTTAATGTATATGTAAGGATTATTAATCTGTTTTGATATTGTTGTTTTGGAAAAACTTTATGGTATATTTTAAAAATATAAATAACACTGAAGCAATTTATTTACTTTGTGTTTTATTTGTAAAGACTGCAAATATTGAAATTTTCAAGAAATTCTGAAAACTTAAGGTTGAACCTGGCTGGAATGACCCTATGTTAGGATGCAACAAATGTTTTATCTCAGTATGATAAGCTTGTCATTCTTTATGTTTTCTCACAATGATAAACCTGGGAATACAATTTTTTGTTTGCGTAAATAAAGGTTTTGATCTTTTTCATGCATCTTAATACTGTAGTGCGGGCACAATCAGGTGCCTTTCAAGTTAAACATGCTCTGTCCTTGATATGTTCAGTTACATGTTTACAGAATATAAGAAGTTTCATTTAAAACTCAGGGAAAAAAGATCTTATTCTCATTTTATATTATAACATGGCATATGTTGTAAATATTTTGTTCTTGATAAATAATATTTTTAAGATAAAATTTTGAAATATTAAAAAAGTTCTAACAACAACCATTTCAGTTACATTACCCCTTCCTATTTTCTGGAAATGAGGAAAGAGTTACTTAATGAAATTGAAGTAGCCCTAGAAGTTTTTTATGTTAACACTATGACATAGATATGATGAATATGGCCTAACATGATCACTTTAAGTCTCAAAACGTCATTTTAGATTTTTTTGTTATGTTGAATAATTATATTCAGTCTACTGACTACACAAATTTCCAAACTCCTGCACCTATCAACCGATAATCAATGAAATGCTGAATTATTGTCTAATTACCAAACCTACTGACCAAATAGGCTTAATTGGTTTTTTCAAAGGAAATCTGTTCTACTGTGTCCTTTTAGAACACATTAACTTATATTATGGTATATCATAATCAATGATTGTATTTGGCATAGTTTCAATTATTCTAATTCACGGTTCATATTTATTTTAGATGAGAGATTTATAACAACGAGTACATTTTATTGGAAAGTTACAGTCATAACACTTGTCAGTTGCTTACCACTCTATGTTCTAAAGTTTCTTCGACGAAGATTTGCTCCACCTAGTTATTCAAAGCTCACAGAGTAATCCCCATTATGTGTGTTTTAATTTAACTTGTCACTCTACCTCTTCCCTAGCAATTTTGATAATGGCCTTAAAACCACAAAAGCGTCAATTACTCTGATATTTTAAAATTTGATTGAATAGAACTATAAAAATTCCTTGGTTAAATATCCAGTTAAAGTCAATTTAGAAATTACACATTTTCATAAAAAATTAAAAATCAGTTTTTAAGAAATAAGTTTACCAATATTAGGTTGAATTCATTTAATGGAATTAATTAATATTAATTTATATTGTCATAATTTTATTGGGATGTTTAACTGCTTATAAAATTCCCATGAGTCAATTACATTGTCTTACTTTTTCTCCAAAAAGATCCTTATAACCCTTTAAGTGTTACCTTTTCTGTTACCGGTGTGCATAAAAAAGTGTAGGTTATTTTGAAGAAAATATACATATTTAGAACTAATTATTTAAACCTTATAAACACAAAGACTAG
>JAUZNK010027009.1:0-19519 GCA_035046665.1 Euphysa ruthae
TATATATATGGTAAAACTTGCACATCAATATTTTGAGTGCTGAAATTGCACACCTATTATTTTAACCTTTCTAAAATATTTGTTGAATGCCAGTATAAGATTTAGACTAATCAACTATTAAATAACTTATTTCAACATAAAAATCTTAAAAAAGGTATTCCCTGTCTTTTGAAATTTGGATGAATCAATTTGATACCCAAAATACACAATAACGTGTTTACAACCTTCATGGAGAACTTTGGTCCTCTAAATACTTATATACTTATTCAAATAAAAACACTCTCGTTTTTTCGTTCGACAGATGACGCAATAATAATGCTATAATAATCGTAGCCTTGGTTTAGACTTGTGAAATTTTCACCCATTAGAAAACGCTTAGTGTGGTTAGAAATTGTGCAGATTTGGGGGATAGTGTCAGGGAAGTATGTCATTCTTTAAAACAGCTTAATTTGTCAACATTTATAAATCTACTTTATTTGACCATTATGACTATCAATTTTAAATCAGCAGGGTTTGAATTCTCCTTCGTAAACAGCTTTGCTGTTTTTTTTATCACCCCTCTCCTTCTCTTCCCAGTGCAGCCCAACCATGTTGGGCTGCGCGAAGAAAATTTTTAAATCTTAACGATGTTAAATTAATTTTGGACTGCTTTGATCAACAACTCATAATTGTAACATCGCGCTATATTTTTTTATCAAAATAGCTCGTTATTTCTGTTCAACATTATTCATTGTGATATTTTTTCTCTTCATCTTTGATGTCTAATAATAATTTTTATTGGTGAATTTTACATCAGTCTCTTATTTAGAAGGATGTTTGAAAGCGTGAGATTTTTTTCTTATTAAATCGAAATCTTTGATATGTGACGTGATATCCGTATTAAAGAACCAGTGAGTTGATTAAATCAAAACAATAGCATCGCCAACTGTTCGACTTCAAAGGAAATCAGAATTGGTCTATTACAATTTATTTGCTGTGTGGAGACTTATTAATTAAATAAAATTTGGCTAAATGTTCTTTAAGTATAATTAGGGTACAACAAACAAACCAAGTCTCAATATTTACAAAGAAATATGTTCACCTAGGAGCATAATATTTTAAAAATTTTTTTTTTATGTTTTCCCCATATTTTTTCCGTATGCACGCGATAGTACTTATTAATATTTAAACTAAATTTTAATAATGCACTTTATTAATGCAGTCAACTCTTTCCACATGCCTCGGTGTACTAAATGAAACCGATAGACTGGCACAGACCTGAATTTAGCAGTGTCGCCCGATATTCATACATATTACGGGTTGGTGCGCACCTATGCTGGGACATTATTAAAATAATACAGCTCATAGGAGGGATTGAGCGTTTTATAAACTTTCAAGACAAGCACTGTTTTGAAATATTTCAAAAAATATTTTTATAGTATTATAAAAATCTGAATTTAAGTTCCATTGTCTCTAACACTGTCATAAAACTTCTTTTATACATTCTTTCATTTTGATTAAACGTTAAAAAATATATTTTACAATAAAAAAACAAAAAATAATGTTTACAAAGTTTATTTAGAACGACTCCCCGTCATCATCTACATCATCTTCTAAATCAGAAAATGTCAACAATACATCCCCTACTAATGCTGAACTTGACCCTGATAATGCAGCAAGTTTCTTAGTGTAATGATGTGGTTTAGTACCGCTTAAGCAACGCGCTTTTTTTTTAAACCACGATTCTACATAAACCTCTGATTTGAAAGACTTCTGATCAACACCATCTTCTCCAACACAAACTAGATTTTCCAGGCGTTCCCTCCCTAACCGATTTCGATACTCATCTTTAAACCGATTAATTCTGCTAAAAAACCGTTCGACCTTCGCATTGGTAAATGACATAATTAGCAGTAGTTCAATGATGTGAAGGACATTTGCACATGACTCTTTGACATACTGCAATAAAATGGAATGGGACCAGATGTCGTAAATTTTTATGCTTGTGGTGTTTATTATCAATAGCTGAATGAAGCACTAAAAATGAAAATTAAACTAAAAAATACAGCTAATAGTAAAATGTAAATATAACACTGTATAGTTAAGATCTAATATCAACGTGTCTATACAATTTTTTTATAACACATCTGATGTGTATTGTCTATCTTTATATCATAGTACATCCTATGATATAAAGATAGACAATACACTGCATTTTCCAATTCTAACAATTTATTCATGCGAATCAAATCTCTGGATGAGAGGAAAGAAACAGTAAAAGATACTAATGCTCATGTAGCAATAAAATAATAATATACGGTAATTTGATTAATTATAACCTTCAGTCGATCCCATTCTGGTTGAATTTGATACGTATTAATTACATCCAGCACTTAATAAGAGTTGATTGCAATGCTGAGCCAACTCATCAATATTTTTATCGTTGTATAAATGAAGGTCTTCGTCACCGGACTGCCAACACGACGCGTCCAATACCTCACAAAGATTGTTAAAGAGCGGGGATGTTGCCAATTCCCCAAAACGAATTTCCATTTTGTTACTTATATTCTCTATAAGAACATTGTAAATATTCTTTGCCTTTTCCATGGAAGCTTCGTAATTACAAAGCTTGATGTTCTGGTAAGTAACTTCTAGATGAAAAAAAATATTTCAAATAAAAATTAAACAGACCGGCTTATCATAATTTCGTTGTTTGCCTCTTTAGTAAGTGAGTGCAATCAAATTTTTTTACGTAAAGTAGCATTCACACTAATGGATTTTGGAATTATTCCTTAAATGAAAGTTTAATTACCATTCACATTTTGATTACATTCTTTAATGAATTTTGTTACGTTACAAAGACGAGTAGCTCCATCCTCCAATGCTTTATCGATGAGCAACTTTAGCTTGGCCATTGCCCACCGAAACTCTTTAATTCGTCTGATGGCTTTCACTGGATCGTGTACATCGCTTTGAAAACTTAAGCTTAACACCTACAAAGAAAATAAACGGTTCTATTAACATTGAGTATAAAATAAGTACGTACCTGAAAAGTCAGCAAACATATAAGTTTTAAAAACAGTGGATAATCAGATATATGAATAAACTAAGAAAAAATTTAAAAGTATTATATATTCTATGTGTGACATAATACTATATATAATACTTTGCAACTAATAAAATCATATAACACAATTTGTACAGAATAATGAAAAAATTTTGTTAATTTTTTTTTTAATAAACATTACTTTAAGTGGTTGAAGAATATCGATGTATAAAGCCATCATCATTTCAAATTGTTCTTGACTAATGTTTAATAATAAAAAGAAACACCACAAAGGAAACGTGATGTTCTGGAACACGAACTAATTTCGTTGTTTATTTCTTTAGCTTCGCAATTATAGTTTTTGAATGGGAAAATGGCTTCGCATTTTTTCCAGTTTAGGAAAATTCGAACCCTGATCAGTATTAGTTGAGATAAAAAGATAAAACAAAGTTGAACAGAAAATTTTAAAAAGAAAACGGGTGGAGCAAGACATGTTAAACGCATTGACACAAATATAATTGCAATTCTTGCAAGACTCACAAAAAAATATTGATTGATAGCTTACAACTAGATTGTTTGAAACTGCATGTGGGCTCTGATACAGTTCTGGAGGGAAATCCTGATCACAACCAGGATTTTAGTTTCTTTCCAGCATTCAATATTATCTATAGGCCAGTTATTGCTGAGCCCTTAAAGGGAAATAAATGGAACATCCCAAATTATCTTGCTATCAAACAGAGCAAAACCTTACTTTACGCAAAAATTGCATAAAAAAACATAAATACGAAAAATACTGTTCGATATTCTTTTTATTATATTTTTTTGTAAAAATTGATGACTTCTTTGAAACAGCAAGTTAGAAGAATTTATTTTTTGTCAACAATAGTTATTTCCAAGTGAAAAAAAGCCTAATCTTACATAATAATTGTGTACTATAGTTATGGGAATAAGAAAGAACTTTTAAATAAAAAAGAAAAAGAAATCACTTATGTATATTAAAAAAATACAACTTGATTTAATAACATTATTAATAAATTATTAAGATATTTAAGGCATTTAAACCTATTAAATAATTATTGGGAATATTTAAAATAAGACAAAAGTTAAACCACAAATATAAATAATCTGCAGATTAACAACCCCACTTAAAGTAATTGATATTTGTACATAACAGGTAAAGATAAAAAAAAATCTAGTTAGCTGTCTTAAAAATTAAACTTAGTTCAATTAATAAATAAAGAAAAGTGTTTGAATTATATTTTTTTCAAATGAATCTCATTTTGTTTTATATGTGCAGGGAAAACAAAATTTATCTTACACAGTTATGTTTTTGAAAGACTACTCACAAGAAACTTAAATCTTAGCATTGTGACAATAAATCTATGAATTTAAAATTTAATCAGAAGATGAGAGCTTATTCAATAAAATATCATTATTAGATAATATTACTATTAGAATTATCCAATAACAATCAATTTAAAAACAAATCAAATATGTAGATATATTCACAGAAATGCATAATTAATTCTACAAAAGACCCTGTTAATAAAGAGAATGGGTATTATATAAATTAATTGATAATCAAGAAATTAGTTAGAACAGAGACAAAAAAAAAAGTAACTAACATAAATTTTATTGTTTGCTGACGATAAACTTTAAATATCCTTGTTAATAATAAAGTAAAGAAAAATTCTATTATTAATAGGAAGAAGAGTTTGCGGATATAATTTTTAAAAGATCAATTCATATCTGATTTGTGCATAATCATAATAAGGGAATCGATTGGCTAATATGAGTTTGCTGCCGGAATGTGATTATTGCTCAATTATAATTTATTCAAGCAATTGGAAAGATGGAAGGCGAAGCGAATAAATTCTCGCAACAAAGCAGATATATTTATAACATAATTATAACAAGATGTTTTTCTACTCAATACAAAAAAAAAACTTGATTGGCTTGACACTTTCTTCTCTTTAAAAATATATTCTGTTTATGTAACTTCCCTAGCGCGTTTCTTCCCAACAACATTCTTTTTACAGAAGAGAAGTTTTTATATTGTTGAACATAACAGAGGGAGAGCATCTCATCTGTCAATGTTTTATTATATAGTCTTGTAGTTTATTTCTTCTGTTGCTAAATAGATAAGTTTGAAACTTTAAACTAAACTGCAGTTCAATAACAGAGAGATATTGGACTTGTTTTACAAACAAATAGCTATAACTATACAGGATGCTTTGAAAAAAAAAATTATTAACAAATTTAAGATCACACACCTGAATGAAGACCTGTACGTGCGCACACCATAGGAAAATAAGGAAATATATATATACACGTATATATTTGTTGAAAAGCTGATTTATCCATCTGATGTCAATTCACTAACAAATTCATTTTAAATTAGTAGATTGATTAGCCATAGATCTTATTACTAAGTTTATATCCAGCAGACATGAATATCATATATCTAGAGGAAAAACAAAATATAAATCTGGAAAAAAAAAATATATAAAGCAAGAATAAAAACCAAATCTGGCAATTCCTCATCACAAACCAACATTTTAAAGTAATTTTTAAAAAATATTACCATTGTTTTATGAGAAAGGAAAACTTATTTTTAAAATCATTGAATTTAAATTTAGTTAAAGAAAGAATAAGGGATAAAAAATATGTGTTTTTCGAACTGATTTGAAAAAGTGATTTGAAGAACTAATGCGCGTAATTTTTAGTGCGTAGTTTTCAAACTCAGATGCGCAAATTTTAAACATTTTGTCGAGTGAAAATTACGCATTGATGTTCGAGTCATACGGCAGTACGTGGAGGGTTAGGAAATAAACATTTGACATTTAAAAAGGGCGGAATAAGCCTCATATACAACAAAAATGGAATTTTCTCAATGGGGGAAACAAAAACAAAACCAAACTTTACTGAAATTGTACAAATTTTACCAACTGTCAATATATAATATATACAATGTCATTATATATATATATATTTTTTCTGATCACATAATATAATAATTGAGCGTATTTCCAACGTTTTTTGTTTTTAACGTGGGGCCAACAAACAGTTTTTGAACTAGTATTATTTCAGAAGAGCCTACAGATTTGGTTCCGGTGTACTTAGAACTCCCATTTGAGCTTACGGTAAGGGGTCGTCAACAAAAGACTTCCGTATGTTTTGATGGCCTCAGGCCGTCAATGTCAAAGGTGAGTGGTTGAGACTTTTAAGTAATTGTCATAGTAATTGTAAATATAGCTTTATCTTTGAAATCAATCAGTTAAATGCAAAAAAAATAATTGATTCATAAATTTTAAACATTAATCACTAAATATACAGTTTGATATTGTAAGAAAATTCTATCTAAAGTTGGCTATTTTTTGGTAATTATGACAGTAATTGCATTACAAAATACCGCATGGTAACCTTCATAACAAATGCAATATTAAATATTCTAAATCTGTAGGTGGCCAACAAAGACTTGCAGTGCAAACCAAAGAAAAATCCCTCATGTGCGCAATAACTGTTCTAGCAGACTGGAGAGTTCCAATGAACAATTTCATTGTGTGATTTCTTGTCAAGGGATATTTAAATGCAGCTGGGAGATAATGTTAAAATAAGCCGCACCACTGTAAACAACAAACTATTACTTCAATAACCTCAGTAAAGAACCTGAAGGAATACCAGAAAGTAATATTTTTAACTATAATGAGACAAATATCACCAAAAAAACCTGATGCAGAAACAGTAATTGTAAGAAGAGGACATGGCATCGCATTGAAAATAAAAATGAGCATTAAAAATAAGTTATGAGTATTATGTTTTTTGTGAATGCCATTGGAGACTACTTACCACCAATGGTTTTATACAAAGGCAAACATATATATGAAAGATGGTTGGCCAACAAACACCATTTACGTTGTAATCAAAAACAGTTGGTTTGATTTTGAGTTAAATGAAAGGTGGTATTTTGAATTATTCCTTCCATCAACTTCACATATCAATGGCCCAATTGCAATCATTGGGGATAATCTAGCAAGTCATTTCTCAGCGCCAGTTGTCAAATTAACAATGGAAGAAAGCATTTGTTTTAAAACATTACCATCAAACACCACATACAATACAAAAACAACATTTTCCAGCTCTTTTAAATTGATTAATGTAAAAAACAAAGCCAGAAAATCTGGTGAGTGGATTTAGGGTCAAAGGGATTTTGCCTTTAACCAGGTTATAAATAGGTTACTCGGTAAAAGGTAAATACCAGGGGGGAAATATTAATGAGAACCTAAACACAAGTGTGCTGGAAGTTTTAAATGAAAATCTAGGTCTTGGCTTTAAAAATAATAACCAAAGAAAAAAACTTGGTACCAAAGTTCTGCCAGAGTCTCGGATTACACCTAAAGAAAGTGAAGCTCCTGGTTTAATCTTTGATGGCCAACAACCAGGACCAAGTAGAAGTACTGCAGAAGTTTGGTTCTGCAGGCCTGTAATACAGAATGGAAAGAGAGCGGTGAAAAAGAGTGGATTGTCTGTGATCTATATAACACACCATTCCACTTATAACGTTGTCGCAATGATTATGACAGAGAGGACTATTACAAAATGGACATACAGGCTATTAGCTTTGTATTTTTAAGTGTGTCTCTGTATCTGGCGAAGAAGAATAAATGATGTATAATAAACCAGGGGCCGTCGACAAACAACTATCGTCACACTAAGCAGCTTTAAGGCCATAAGGGGGAGGTCATTTAAATAATGTTGTGCAATACATTTACATCATTTACTACAACACATCAGGCCTTGTCATAAATGGCGTACGTCCGTACATGTAACCCTCTGCATACGCCATGATCAATTAAGGTGTACGGGACCCCGTATGCCTGGCTTGTCTGAATCGTACATCACAAAACAAAATAAAAGAGTATTTTCTACTAACTTGTATATATATAGTTTTGTGATGAACACATATTGTAGTTGCTGTTGTCTGGTTTACCGTATTATACGCAATTAACATCATTACTAAAAAATGAATAAACATTTTGTTTCCTAGCAACCACTAAGTTTTGTTTACTTCAATCTGACCGTTAAATATTCATGAAATACCAGTCCTGTTAAAACCACAAGTACCTCATTATAATTACATTATTTTTATTTACATAATATCGAACAACCATTCTCTCTATTTTTTTTTTGTGTTTATTAAAAACGTATGTCTCATGTTTGCACCTTACAAATTAAGAGCTGCATCATATTGTCATAAAATGGTATTATATCGTATTAATATATTTGACTCCAGGAGAATTTATACTACAATAACCATATATTACAAAATAATTGAAAGTGTCAAGTTTGCTTTAATTCAATTGAGTAGTAGACATGATGTAAACTGAAAGCAAATTTGTTTACCAATATTTAAAGAAAACACAATAAAAATATAATTACAAAGAAAATTGCGTATTTAACACGATATTAGTTAAGATTTAAATTCTAAATGGTGAGGCGGTATTTAATCTTTTTTAGCAGCCCTTTGGCCGCTAAACGTAATGAAAGTAGCTTGTTCCAGATGAACTGTCTGCTAAAATGAGAGGAAGGGGATTAAAACGTAACAGCCTTTAGGGCGCTTAGGGGATACATCCATTCTCAAATTGCCACGCTTTGCATCAATTCAATGTTATGAGAGGTGGGGGATTAACATATTGAACGTTAAGCATGTGCCAAAATGATACAATTCATAACCATACTTCAAAACTATAAAATAATATTCCTTTTCTGCCACCCCCATTAAGATGTGATTTTGATACTTTTAAAAGCTCGTACCACCTGTTAGCAAAGTTTGGCTGCCTGTTTCAGTTATAATGATTTCAAAATCACGTTTCGCAAAGGAAAATTTGAAATATTTAAAATCACAAAAAAGCATGAAAAACAATTTTTAAATATTTATCAACCAAACATGGATACTTTTAAAATTAGAAACTTCTGTGGTCCGAAACCTTTGAAAGTAGCCCAAATTTTTTTTTTTTTTTTTTTTTGTCTTTTTGCTTTGCTTTTGTGTGAATATTATATGCAGAGATGTTCATTTCTAAATAAAACCGTTATTGGCATGTGAGCAAACTGACTTTCTGCCCACTGTGGCTAGTGTCTAGCTTACAGTTCTTTGTCTGGGAAATTGATATAAGTAAGGGCAATAATGATAAAATCTTATCTTACTGGTACATGTAAAAACTGACTTCCTGCCAGTCAGACTTTCAGTCAGACTTTTAGTGGTCTAGCATACAAGTCTTATGCATCTGGAATGCTCTCGTTTTCAATAGTGCTGATATTATCCTCACTCAATACATGATGTTTCCATTTCGTTAAAAGTAGATTTTCTTGGAGACGAGGGTTCAATTTCAAATTCAAAATTGTAATTTTGGCTATCGTCGCTGTTATTTCTCGCTGTTATTTTTTTTCATTTTGAGCATATCTAAAATTTACCTCTGTTTGATCAAACTTATATCACTGAATACCTTATGCTTAAAGTGGTATGTTGATGCTTTTTTGTTATGGCTTTTACCTGTTGTTTTCAAATGACCCATATTGGATTAACCTGGTCATGGTAAGAAAAATACAGGGTTTAAATACAGCATATATTTATTAGAAAATGACTAGATAATATATATAGATAACAGACAAGCACATTCCCCACGGCATTTCAGAAATGCTAGTGCATAGTAAAAAATATCACTAGCCTGATATATACTTAACGACACTATGATTTTAAGGTATTTGAATTGCATCTTCATAAAACAAAAAAAAAGTAAGGAATCTTTTTTGCTTACTAAATCGAGATAAATAGTATTTGAAATGCTCTTCTAAAAGCCACATGTTTTAATAGTATTTTCAGTTAAAAATTCTTTCTTTTTTCTTCAGATATATTGTAACTATGATCCTTTTGTTACAAAATTTAATAAAACATCTTTCAAAACACTCATGTAAACAATAATATTTTTGAATGAAAATTTCAATTCAAATGTGATATTTCAAATCGAACAATGACTTTATTATTTAATTAAAAACAATTACAAAACAAACCGCTGGTCAGGTTGCTGGTTAATCTGCATTGATCTAAATTCAAGATGGTAAATTAAATGCGTATTCTTAACAAAACCTTTACTGATCAGTATCGTATAAATTTAGGCATTTTTAATCGAACTTCATGGATGATTTTATACTTAATGTATGTACTTTTTTCGTGCTTAAACAGACATTCTAAATAACAAATGAAAATATTTAGTAGGAAAGTAGAAATTACGATAAATACTTTCTTTAAAGAAAAAAATACAGCTAGACTTTTTTGGGGACAATTTTTTGGGCACCCATAGAGGTCATTCACAACGGTTTTCAACATGGGTACGGCCTTGTAATCATAAAATTTTTTTCAAATTTACGTTGTCATTGATGGCGATATTTTTACTTTTGTTTTTGATTAGATCTTTTTACTTTACTGTATTTACTATAACACTAACTCACCATTTACCCTAGAGTTTAAATAGTGGTAACATTTCACACCATCCATACGTAGGATGGGCGACAGTGCGCTTTTTTAATTCGGAAATTTTTGAAAATTATAAAAACATTTTTAACTGAAAATATAGATGTAGTCCTTCATTTTTTTTTTTTTTTTAAGTAACTTTTTTTATTGATTTAGAGAATTTAATAATCTTTTTAAATATATATGTATATTTGTTATATCTTTTCCAACTGCATGAATCACTTTTTTGACTTTTAGTATGCAAATGTGCTGCTTTTTAGGAGTCACGGATATTCAGGTCTGGTTTTTTTCTTAGCCCTGAAAAAAGGTCTGGGTATAGAAATTCTGGCAGCGTGGTCTTCAAAAGTTGAAATAAAGTATAATTTGCTTGTTTAAGTCAATTTATTGATATAGATTTATCTTGAGTTTATTATTTTTAAAATATTTTGCCTTTTATCTTCCATTTGCAAACAAAATTAGGACCATAGCATAAATATTTCTCACTCGATAGCTCTTTGAAATTTTGTAGCTTCACTTTTTCGATTTTTTTTTAGGAAAAATATTTGACAAAAAAAAGTGTTTCTTCTGTTATTGTAGATGAATTGTTCTCTCTTATTACAATTTATCCTGAACGTCCATACGAGGAAGAGTCTCACATTGATAACAATAGAAATACAAATAGCTATACTTTTGCAGTCAATCTTGTAGATAACTTAAGAGTTAGAAGGAAAATAGGTCAAAGACAGATAGCATATGGTCTGATGCTTGAAATATTTTCTGTTGTTGATAAAAGAGAAATTATTCTTGTTCTCATATTAAAAAGATTGTTGATGTTCCTTAAAATTTTAGTGTCCAAAATTGATTTTGGGCTCAAAACTAAAAAAAAACTTCCTAATTTTTTTTTTTTTCTCAAATAATAATGAAGAAATATTTTGAAAAAAAAAAATTTTTCTATATGAATTTTTTTGCAAATAACGTTTTGAAGAAAATATAGTTTCATTTGTTTTGCAGAAAATAATCTGTTGTGGGGTTTATAAGTTTTAAGCATATAGAACAGTATAGTTTGTGGTCATAAATTTTTTGAAGAAAATATCTTGAAGAAAAAAATCTCGTTATAAAAAACTTTTTTAAGGAAAATTCAAAAATAAATAACTTTTGAGGAAAATTTTTTTGCAAATAAGTTTTGAAGAAAATAACTTGTGGTTTATAATTTTAAGCATATTGGACAGTATATTTTGTAGTCATAAATTTTTTGAGGAAAATACAGTGAAGAAAAAAATCTTGTTGTAAAAAACTTTTTTGAGGAAAATTTTTTTGCAAATAACATTTTGAAGAATATCAACATTCATTTATAGCTTAGCAGGCTGATGATTTCTCTCCTTAATAAAATTACAAAAAGATGGTCAAAATTTGTAATTTTTTCATTTTGGTTTTATGACTAAACTAAACAAACTAAACACCAACCCTCTCCTGAAACAGGAAAAAAAAAAATGATATCGCTAACAACAAAGTTGCTTGAACATTTTCTGTGAAGGTAGTATTTTGGTGAAATCGCTAAAAATGGGAGTTTGCAATAAATACACAAACAGTTTCAAATATTTATTAGTAACATTTAATATCAGTGGAAAGCTGTATCCTTCGTCTTTTGGCTTTTACACCATCTAAATATAATAAACTAAACTCAAGCTATTACAATATTAAAAAGTATAGGAAGGCCAAATTTCTCAAATTGTTGTGCTGAATTCAGAGATCATTTCCAGGAATTACTGACGTCAAACTGCCATGCTAGAACTCTGTAATAGTATTGTTATAACATAGTATTTAAAAAAATATTTATGGTATAGGTTGTATAGTATATATTTATGTATGCTCCAATATGACTTCATGTTACTTACTTTAAAGCAATTAAATGTTGGCTTTGAAGTAAGAAACGGGGCTGAGATATGCACCCGTGGCTTATAAACCAAGGAGCAGTAACTTTGGCGAGCAAGTCCAGAGTGTATGCTTTTATATATTCACAATAAAAGGTATTAATTAAAAGAATTTGCCGGTCAAAGGCTAAGAAGTTATTGTGCATTTCAATGAGCTGCATCCTTATAGATGTTAGTATATTGTATTCAATGCCCTAAACGCTTTCACCATACTATAAAGCTGCATCTTTCAAAGATGATGTTAGTTCATGCAAATATGACATGTTTGTTTTGTTATCACTTTGTTTATATGTTTATTGTGCTTGTTTTTCAATTTTTTATTTTTATTAATTCAGTACATAATTATTAAATTACTCAAAAGGGTAGAAATGATATAATTTCCTCCAGGACCCTCAAAATTTTATTATTAGTATTTTATAATTATGCCAAAATGGTCTTTTTTGTATGAAAACAAAGGAGTCTTAGGCCCCTAAAATTGGGGTACTTTTAAAATATTTATTCATTCTGGTACAGCTCTCAATTACGCATCCAATGAGGTATCTAAGTTTTCTGATAGTTTTGTTTATATTAAATTATCAACAAAAGGGTATTGTGGACCCAAATAGCCCAAATTATGACATTTGGACCCAGGCATCTAAAATTGGAGTACTTCTAAAATATTTGATTCATTCTGGTACAGCTCTCAATTACGCATCCAATGAGGTATCTAAATTGAATTATCAACAAAATGGTATAATGGACCTAAAATGCCCAAATTAGGACATTTGGACCTAGGCCCCTAAAATTCAGTAGAAATTTAAAAAAATTTTTTGTTGATCTTAGTTTAGTTGCTAATTACGCATCCAATGCTATATTAAACTCTCGATAAAAGTATAAGGAACTATAATTACATGAAATTAAGTCATCAAATACAACAAAATGTTGCTCTTTTGGTGCCATTATTTTATTGATAATATGAGTAATTCAGTTCCTAAAATTGGTGGATTTCTGGCATACTGAAATTAGGATGTCTCCAGATCCGCTTAACAAAAAGTAAGACCATTTTGGAAATGAGAGACCAAGATCTTTCATTTGAGACTAAAATTGGATGATTTTGATCACTTTGAAATTTTGAGTGACCTCCCTAATAAATGCATTTGTTTCACTTCTTCGAGATTGTTTAACGACATCTTCTGAAGCAACTTTACTTTAGAATCAGTTTTTTGCTTAAGAAATCTTTTAATATGTAATCGATGTATATGTCGAAACACAACTCCTGTGAGTTGAATACTGCAATAACTCTGTTTCAAGGTTAACATCCAGCTCATTAATTTTATTTACAGTGAAATGAAAGCAGTCTTTTCGAAGTTTACTTGCTGCTTTTATTGCTTTTAGTCTTGATTTGTTACTGACACAAGTTTATCTCTACACTTTATATTGCAGCTTTTTCTTGAACATAAATTCTATATTATCCGTCATCATTGAAATGAGATCTAGACGTCGAAGATAAGTATTATTTAAAATAATAATATTTATCCACATGCGATAAAGAATGTTTTTTGAACATGCATTATAAAAATTATATGTGTATGTATTATTCTAAATGTGCGTTATTATTAATTTTTTTCTCCATTTTTTCAAGAAATGCTGATAAAACTCACAATATTCGAGATTAACATGATAATAATAGGAGACAAACAGTTATTCGTAGTCATCTATGCCTTTCTAAAAGTAACATTACTCTACCCAATTTTTATTGGGTAGAGTAAAATAGAAAAAGCATTATTTGACTTTTTACATGGAATATTCACAAACCATCAGCCTTTAGGTTAAAATTTTACATTTTTTCATCAATAAGTTGCTTCCTGCAAGGCTAGAAGCCTCTACTAAGCATAAAGCTAAGAAGAGTTGAAATTCCAAACTTTCCACGTTGAGATACTTATACTCTGAATGGGCCATACTCAGATTTGAACCCAAGACATTGTGTTTGGGAGTAAGATGCTTTACCGACTGAGCTATCTGGTACTAACTAAAGCAGGGTCTTGGGTTCAAATCTGAGTCTCGCCCAATATTTTCTTTTTTTGTTTTACAATCACACTTGGTTCATAATTAAGTTTGTTAAACAAAAATTCAAAAATTTGGGTCAGCTCATTTTCTGCATTTTTATTAGGTTTACATATCATTAATCACCACGCTTTGTTTACATATAATTTTATTTTTGATTCAGAAGTATATGACGATGCAGCAGAGGAGAGGATTATCAATGAAGAATATAAAATATGGAAGAAAAATACTCCTTTCTTGTATGACCTTGTCATGACACATGCATTGGAGTGGCCTAGTTTAACTGTGCAATGGCTTCCTGATGTTACAAGGTATGTTACTCCTTTTTTGAATATAATTTGTATGGCTTTGGCATAGAAATGATTTTAAAAAATATTTTCTTATTATGTTTTACTACACCCAAATAAAAAAGAGTTTTTACTTTATGTTTTATTAATTCTTTAAATCAGTAATTGTAAATATTCTTTAATTTCCATTGATATATTTCGTATATATATATATATATATATACTCAGGGAGTTTTTAAATTTATTGGAACCTTAAAAGTGCCGGAATTTTGGTGAACTTTTGCTTGTCTGCCATGGCCGATATATTTTTGAATATTGCATATTTTTCAGTTCTCCTCATCTCAACGCCAGTCAACTTGTTTTCAGTTTCGAGAACAAATAATTATTTGTTATTGTAAAATGCAAAATTATAAAGCATGGTTTGAAAGAACATCCTCGATAACATGGAGAACAATAGGAGCCTCACAATTCTACAACAGTAAACATACTTCCGAGAAATGAGAAATAATTTTAAATAAGGTATATGCGATGGAAAGATAAACAATACAGCAACAATAAAATTTAAATTAAACCTGCAGACGAGAGTAAATCATACTTCTGAGAAATGAGCAGTACTTTTAAATAAAATATAGGCGATGGAAAGAAAAACAATTTAATTTAAAATAAACCTGCGAACGAGAAAAAATATGTTTATATACATACAGTCCAGGTGTTTAAAACCTACTTAAAAGATCAGCTGAAAAAAAAGCAACATTACAAGACGTGGAAGTGTAAGGAGATTTTTATCACAAAATTGGGTTAATGTTTTTTATTTTCAAATTGATTATTATTACTGTAATTTTATTGTACCTTTATATATGATTTTTGAGTAGAGAGAATGGTTGTTTGGCCAAGCGGTTATATGTGCTAGTTCGATACTATATAAAAATAGCAATGTGAATATATTAAATTTTTTTGTGGTTTTAATGTAGGTCATGAATAATTAATGAATTAGGTTAAATTAAAATAAACGTCGTAATTACTAAGAAACAAAGTAAATTTATTGCGATTAAATAGTTTTTGCTTAATATTTGTAGTAGTGTAGTAGCATTTTTTTTTTTTTTTTTAATTATTTCTAATGAAATGTTAAAGTGAAAGAAGTAATTTTTTTGTTGGTACTTACATTTTGGTAATTCATTGGCAATTGATAGTTTTTATATTTATTTTGAATTGGTAAGACCACTTTAGACGCAGTTTAAAAATGCTGACTAACACCCTGGATAATCTATCAGACAGAATTCCCAAAATTTTCCCAGAAGTACACATAAGATATAATGGAAATTTCCATTGTCATTTCATTAACTGCATGTCCTCTTATTAAAGGAAGTAGGGTTTGTGGCTTTTTTTTTCAAATAATCTTTTTCAGAGGTTATTTTAAAATATATATATATACACACAATACTGTTCTTCCTATTAATAACAGAACTTTTTTTTTACTTCATCCTTAAGAAGAATTCAGTAAAATGCAACATTTAAAATTTATGATAGTACATTTTTCTTTGTTCCAAATAAAATTACTTGATTATCAAATTATTTATATAATATTCACAACATTTATTAGTAGCGTCTTTTATAGATTTAATTTTGCATGTCTACGTTACTTCACATAAATTCTTAAAATATATATGTTTTTTTTTAATAGAATATCTGCAGACTTTTATGTTTGTGGCTAAACTGTTTTTAATCTTGGATCCTCAATTATTAAATAAACATGCGTAGCTTTAAAGTTAAACTCAAACTATTTAATCATTTTCTCTCTTTATTTAGGGTTTTATAATAGTTATTTAATAGAGTTAAATGTGATTATTTTATCAAATCAATCACCTTCTTCGTTTTTATACTAGTGGTTATGTGAGGTGATCTTTTGCCAAAAGTTTGCTTGTTACGATTATGACACTAATATAAATTGAGGAGAGGGGCATATATGCAGATCAAATATAATTTATTCTAACATTTTTACTAAAGAAAAAAAGCTGTTTTGGTTTTTCATCAATCGATAAGGTGTTCTTTAAGTAAAATAAACACACTTTTATCCCATCTCTAACAGTGCAACAACAAAACAACGACAAAAAAAAAAAAATTATTTCGTTAAAATTAAAATGCTCAAGTGATGTTTTTTCATGTAAACAAAATAATTTTTGATAACACTTGTTTTGATAACACTTCTATTTTAATCATGGTAATGTGATTTGAAGTCCACCTCTTCTGCACTGTGTAAGCAAATCATACTTCCGAGAAATGAGCAGTAATTTTAAATTTAAGTATAAGCAAAGAAAAGAAAAATAACTAAAATTTAAAATAAACCTACGAACGAGAGCTAATTATTCAATAATATTAAGATTAAAAACAAAACAAATGTTTTTATACATACAGTCCAGTAAGACAGTTTAAAACATTAATTATAATTTTTTTCTCTGCAAATGACACAGTACCGTTTTCTTCCTCTGTTCCTTCAGTTATCACTTTCCCATCTAACCTATGATCAATAGTGCCTCTGTATTTTGTGAGAACAAAAAATCCTATTTTCAGAGCAGCAGGACCACAAGCATTATGCTCCATACACCATTCAACTGCATTGTTGATTTGTTCGTTCCTCTTTTCAGTCTTTTTTCTGGCAACTACAGCCTCAAATTTTGTATTGGTATTTGACCTTGGTGTATTTGGCTTTTGAATTGCATGGATATGTAGCTAGAAAACATATCATTTAACAAGAATTTCTAATTTTACTAATAATTGAGATATTAGAGTGTAGTTTATGAAGTACTTAATATGTAGTTTTTGGGGTAAATTTTATTAAAATAGAGTGCTAATTTTAAAAATAAGTTTTTGATTCATATTACACAAGCAAGAACTACCTATAGGTAGACAAAATGCAATAAATATTTTTTCGGTTTTCACGTTAATAATAAAGACATATTAATAATAATAATAAGACATATTATTAATAATAATAAGACATATTAATTGTGAAAACATAATGCAACAAACTTTGATTAATAGATTTTTGTGTACAAATAACTTTACAAACTAATCTTTTAAATTGGGTTTGGTTTAAATCAAGAATTGATTCATATTGACAAAAATTGCCATATTTAATAGAGAATAATCTATTGATTTCCTTCCATCTGTGATTTGTTCCATTCCACAGTACACTGAAATTTTATTCAGTTTTTACTATATTTTACTTTTACTGTTTTAAATGATCGTAGAGCTAGCTTTCTATTATTAATACCATGGGTAAAGTAATTATGATTATAGAGACTCCCAGATAATTAATGAGATATTGATACTGGAACATTATTTTTAAAAGAATCGTATACAAACATAAGATTGGAAATTCTAACAAGATTCGAGAACAAAGTTATATTCAAACTATGAAACAATGATACATTAGAGCGGAAAGACTTAAAGTGTATTATTCTTAGACCATACCGTTGAAGTGAAAGTAATTTATTTAAGTTTTTTAATTAGCTCATTAATATGATATTTCCATGTGAAAGTCTCATCAATCAAAACTCCATGGTAATTAAAATACGTTGAAGGGTAATGGCGTTTTCCATTTAAATTGATTTTTATTTCATATTCAATAGGTTTTCTTCTGCTACAAAATACAATTAACTCAGTTTTACTTATATTTAGGGAAATTTGGTTAGCATTTAACTAGTTAGTAATACCTCTGAGATCAGAATTAATCTATTTACGTATAACATTTATTGACTTATTTACATACAAAAGGTTAGTGTCGTCAGCAAAGTGATGTAGTACAGAATGTTTAACTGATTGATTAAAATCACTAATATAGATTAAAAATAATAAAGGACCAAGTACAGACCCTTGAGGGACTCCGAATTTAATAGTTTGGTTAGAAGATTTAGTATCAACTATCTTATCTGCTCTGATGAGCCATTTCTATTTGATGATCTTAAAAGTTTATCAATTGGACTTTTGAGAAAAGTTATTAAACCTCGGAATTAGGAAAAATTGTCGTCAGATAAAAATTTCCATGGTAGGCTATGAATATTGCAAATCACATGTCAAAAAAATACCGCGTAAAATATGCTGTAGTTTCCAGAAAAAAGATTGGCAAGAGGAACGAATAAATCAACGATGCAGTTGAATGGTGTATTGCTTGTGGTTATGCTGCTCTGAAAATCGGATTGTTTGATCTCAAAAAAGGCAGGGGCACTATTGATCGTAGGTTAGATGGGAAAGTGAGAACTGAAGTTGAAAAATAAATACTATAATGTTTTAACAACAGAGGAAGAAAACGGTATTATGTCATTTGTAGAGAATAAAAATTTTTTTCTAATGTCTTACTGGACTGTAAGTATATAAAAATGTTTGTTTTATTTTTAATCTTAACATTATTGAACAATTAGCTATAGGTTTGTTTTAGATTTCATTGTTTTAATGTTTTTCTTTCCGTCGCCTATACTATATATATTTATTTATATGTGGTCAAGGAGGGTAATTATTATGCATATTCAAGAAAGTTAGCCTTTACGATCCAACTTTACTCATCCTGCCGTCAATGTAAACTTTTTTGTGTAGCTGTAACTACCATCTTTCATTTTGTGCTAAAAATTATTTCCTAACCAATTACGTATGCCAAATATTTAGAATAAAAGTTGCATAATAGTTACCCTTCAAAACTGCTTATTATTTCGCAGTAGCGTCAAACTAATAC
>JAUZNK010027020.1:0-19519 GCA_035046665.1 Euphysa ruthae
CACGAAACCTGAATAAAGCAATTAAACGAGAACACTTTCAACTTCCAACCTTTGAAGAAATCTCAACCAGACTGGCATGTGCTGCAACATTTAGCAAATTCTCTCTCATTGACAGATTCCTTTGGATGAAGAGAGCTCCAAATTAACAACAATCAACACTCCATTTAGAAGATATATATTTCTGCGTCTACCATATGGCATACATTCAGCACAAGAAGTATTCCACAAAAGAATAAACACATAATTTATAGACATAACCAGAGTAGAAACAGACATTGATGACGTCCTGATTGGGGGGATGTAATAACAAAGATCATGACAGGAGCTTAATAACCTAGAAAAGCCTAGAAAAAGCCAGAAAAATAGGAATGACAATGAATTTGGACAAGTGTGTTTTTCGAGCAGAAGAAATATTAATCCATTAATGTGAAACATGACATCGAAAATTAAAAAAAAAAAAAAAAAAAAATTAAAGAATGAAAATAAACAAATATAATATAAAATATAAATCATATAAATAACATTGCTTTTTGGTTTTCAGTTTTATAAACATATGATATTCATTAAAAGACTTTGAAAAAACCAATATACAAACACAATTAATACATATTAATACAAACACAATTAATACATATTAGTTGACTTAAATTTTTCTTTAACAATTCTTCAGTAAAACAACAAATATAATGATTTTTACTTAGGAGATTTTAGATTAGACATGAAATAAATGTGTTTAAGTGAGCTTAACAAACAATATTGTGATGTGATGAAAGAATATGGTTTTGAAATCTGAGATATGTCTATCTTAATAAGAGAATTAACTAAAATAGTATCTTTGTGCTAAAAAAACAAGAAGTTTATTCAAGATAAATAATATCACAGGGAACAATGCCAAAAGTGTTTATATGTGTAAAGTATATAAAATAATGATAACTTTAAAACATGCTTCACTTATCAAAAAAATGACATTACTCTAAAATTTAATAACTGTGTTAATTTCTCACATATTATTGTAAAGTTGTAAATTGTAAATTAATGCATGTCAATTATTATAGTGACACTAATTTACAAATTTAGGTATATATATTTTATAGTTTATAAATTGTAAGACTTGAAAATTATGTAGTTAATACTGGTCATCTCTATCTTAATCAGAATGCTACAAACAAATGCTTTCTAAAGGATGGTCTTACTTGTTATACCATAATGTTAATAAATGGAAATAATTTTCTGATGGGGTAGGGATATGAAGAAGATTCATAATTTAAAAAGTTGCTATAACTTACTATAGAAAATAAAAAGACGTTTTAAAATAAAAACATACCCTGTCTTCTCCATCATACAGCCTTACACTATTTTGTACAAATACATCTCTTTCATTACCTTTATCTCTCCCTTTAAACCAATAAAATCTATCCATCCAAATATTTTTTTTTCCTATCTTATACAAAAGAAAAAACAATATGCATAAACACAATAGTTGGTACTATGCATCAAATGAGATCTTTAAACAGATAAACTTATTCATGAATAGACGACACAAACAGTTTGAATTTAAATTAGTCCTAAGAGGTTTTTGCATAATCCAAAATAAAAGCTGTATAAAATTTCAGTTAAAGATGTTAGCTAACTTTTCAACATATTTATTTCTAATTTGGACAAAACCTTAAATAAAATTTATAATGCAACTTGCCTTTTAATCCATCGTAAAACTATGTTTAAGACAATATTTTATTGATAAAACAAGAAGAACTAATTAAGCAAATGATAACCTATTATAAAAAAAAAAAAAAAATGTCTAAAGATCTTATGACTAAAAATTATAACTGCCAATCAATATGTCAATAAACAACAAATCAATATTTCATTTAACAATAAGTCTTGAAAAGAAATATCAAATAAAATAATTTGAAGCCAAACGAATGTTATTTGCATGTTTCTAGACCTCAACCAAATTTAAATTATGAAATATTCTGCAATAACTCTGATAACAAAAATTTTGGTGCTTATTTAAACAAGGAGGTTTTTTGCAGGAATTAATAAAAAAAATCGCAAGTAACCATCTAAGTTTAAATTGCTATTAATTTGTGACCATAGCCTGAATGAATATAAAGGAGAAGTCTATCGGTAGGTGTATTTTTTGTTTAGATTGGAAATTTTTTCCTTAGGTCTAAAGTTCTTATGCTTTAGGCAGCAAAAAGCAAAGTTTTTGTAATTTTTCTGTGAAATTTTGGAAACTAGCACGTATTCTTTAAACTTTAAAACTGTTTAAACTCATCTAATATATCAAATTTGTATAAAAAGGATACAAAAATTTGGCAATATACATTAAAATTGAATATGAATAACTAATTGATCCCTAAATTGACTATTTTTTTTAAATTTTAAAAATTACACAAAAGCAATTCAATGTAGCTTCCATATTGCGATGAATTGAATCACATTGCGTATATGGCGTACAAAAACACCGATTGAATGCAAATGCATGATTATGTAAAATTTACAGCAACTCATCATTGGCTTGCTATATTCAGTTATGCCTATTCCTGACCCCATCAGGTTTTGTCAGCTTTAAGTCGGTTTTGAAAAAAAACGCACATAACGTTTGAGATTTCTATTATTTTATTTCATGGAATGAGATGTTATTATGGCTTTCTTAGTTTAAAGAAAGACAAAGTTATGAATCTTTCTATTTGTAAACTAATTATTTTAGAAGAAAAAATTTGTGAGGTTCAATCAAGGCTTGCTTTGAGCAGGTCAAGAACTAACGTTACAATGTTGACAAATTCCCAATAAATTGTAAATCCATTAAAAAACAAAAATATATAAATATAATGATGCATTATATTATTCCATTATACGTAATTACTTAAATAAATACTTTATCAACAAATTTGGCAAAATCTATCTTATTTGTTCTTTGTTATTACATAATACAGGGTGTACCTCTTGAAGATTTACAACTGATGGTAGAATTGTTGACACTTTTTGTGAGGCATGTACTATAAAAGGTCTATTGCGTAATGATACAGAATGGGAAAATACCCTTTCTGAATCTCTTGTCAGCCAGATGCCAAGAAAAATAAGAAAATTAAACTTAAGCCTAAATGTATCAAAAGTTAATACTTTAATCACATTTTAAATGACGTAGTATGATGCTTGAGGTCAAATCTCTACTTAGCAGGCTGCATCCAACCTCTTACCTGAGGCTGCTAAATTTATTTGTGATTCAGTTTTCAAATTTTATACATTTAGGGTTAAATATATATTTCAATATAACAGATATTATTTTTATAAAAAAATATTAGAAATCAAATTTCACTCTAACAGTTAGTTTAAGTATTCTAACGCAATTTTAATTTTAATGTGGGGCAGAAAAATAACTTTAAGCTAATTTTTATAAAAAAACCCATGGGTTTGGTTCTGGTTTACTTAGAAATCCCATTAATATATAATTATAATATATATTTAAGTTTAGTTATCTCCACAATAATATTACCTTACGTTTAGAGTGCTCGCTTAGCATGCGAGAAGTACGTGAATCAATGCCCTGAATCTCCAAATTTCGTTTTACTTTTTTTAAGATTACTTTTTAAATGCACCAATTAGCCAAATCTTGATGAGTATACAGCTATAATAATGCCCATATGTAATGCCCTGGATTTAAAAAACTAACCAATCGTAATCAGACGTTAATTTTATCTACCTTATGAAGTAGCACATTTATCCGATTGGATTGGATAATTATAATGGATCATTATTTCAGAACATGTCTTAATCAAGCATTTTCATTGGTTGTTCCACAATACACGTTTTTGATTGGTCGTTTTTAAACAATAGAATGCACATGATAAAAAAAATAATAACAGTATAGTGTTTTCAACAAATTTTGCTTATATATATTGTTTTTATGATAAAATACATATATGTATTTTATAACTGCTTTTTTTAATTTATTAATATTGATAAACGGTAAGTAACATGTTAGTAATATTATATTAACACAGTTAAAGGGTAAGTAACATGGCTATAAGAAGTCACAAAAGAACAAGCTTCTTGGAAAAAATACATAATAAAAAATGAGAAGCATTTTTGCCTAAATTGTTTATCGTTATTACAGTATATACAAAAATAATATAAATCTACAATATTAAAAAATATAAAAGAAAAAAAATGCAAATTCATAAAATAGAAATTATTAAAAACCACGAATATAATATTTTTATTTCCAGTCCTTTATAATCATTTAAGAAGGAAACTATCATGAGCTTAGTTGCAATTTTTACTTTAATCTATAAAAAATTAAATAATGTCTACCAGACATAAATTAGAAAGTTAAGAGTTTTTCAAGGAGTTTGTAAAAGTAAGCTTGTAGCAACACTATTTGTATGAGAAATGATTAAAAGAGAAAAGTTAAAGAAAATTATATTTACTTCATTTTCAACTCAATAAGTAAAAACTTGAGCTTTCTTAGACAGGTATATCCAATGTTTTGTGCTCAATGCATGGTGACTAAAAGTTCTAAGAATGGCATATTCATTAAGTTTTTAGCAATTTTTCACTTAGAATGCTAGCAGGTGGCAATTATAGGTAAATATTATATGAGCCTTTTATCAAATTTTAACACAAATTCACATTTGACGCATGTTCTAAGTTATTTTCTTGACCAAAATCATAAAAATAATAACAAACCCAAATGAGTAGGGACATGTCACTTTCATCCCATAGATCTAGCAGAGAAAATATATTTTTTTTTATTTCTAAGTTCTAAGTCTATTAATCAAAAGATAAACCTTGAGTTGGATACACCAAGGGTGGTGTTCATATTTTTAACTGATGGTGGTTTTTTTTTTTTTCCATTAATAAGGTGTTCTAATGGCATATAAGTCCTACAATATTTTCAACATGATTGTAGTACAAAGTCCCAGATTAAAATTATTTCTAACAAATAAAAATATGTTAATTCATGTTTCTGAAAATCAAGTATTTATGTGTCAACATCACAATTATATCATAAAAATTTAAATGGAAAGAATCATAAAAACGAAACCTATCTTGCAATGTAAAGAGGAAGCAGCCTTACTTCAAAATAGGGAAATTGATGTGCTTATTACTGATAACTTGCAGTATTAGTTTCCCTTCAAAGGATTGATAAATTATTTAAGGCAAAAATTTACTATAAACACAATTAGACTTCAAAATTCATCAAATGCACTTTCTTTGTAATTAGATAAAATATTTACGATTTTCATTAAATAATCAATAAAAGTTTCATTGATTGATGCAGATAGTATGCAAGCCGAAAGATAGTCACTTAAATTTTTTGGGGCTTAATTATACCTTGTATTAAAATATATAATAAATCTGTCTAAAAAATAGATGGAAGGTAGGTCATGTAAAATATTGAGGGAAGGTAGGTCGTGTAAAAGATTGATGGAAGGTAGATCATGTAAAAGCTTTTATACTAACATTTGAAAGACTGCCATTTCAAAATGAAAAGGAAGCATCACTGGATCATCATAAATGAATTAGTCTATTTGTTTACGCAAAAGTCTTTTATTTCTAATTAGAAATTGAATTTATTTAGAAAACAAAGAGGAATTTTAAAAATTGCAATTCAAATATTTAAAAAAAAATGTTTTACAATTGGTTAGGTTATAGTAAAATTTACTATTTAATAGACAAGTAGATACAACTTAGCAATGGAAATATTATAACCATTAAGTTAATTTCACAATCAAAATTTCATCCATCAAACTATACCATTGCCAAAATTCTTTTGTTATTAAATAACTCTTGGATGGTGTTTCATGATTTATAGCAATGCTATTGGCTGAGGTTATCATAACCTAATTAAAAAGTTCATTAATTGTAATATATTTATCTTTCAAAACAAGTGAATTCAATTAACTTGGAATCAGACACTAACAAGAATTACAATCTTATATATGCATCTTCAATGAACATTAAGTCTGCAAGTTCTTTCCTATCGTCCCTTCGGGAGGTCGATAGATATTTGGTAAAGCTATGACTTGCACTTTATTAAATGCATATCGTGCCAGTCCAACATTCTTCCAAGAATTGATGAGTCGGACACCTTGACTAAAAAAAAATAAAACAAAAAGTGTTTTGTTTAAATTTAACTAATACCATAACTATAGAGGCGGTTCCATTCCTGTAGACAGTGTGTTCATCCCCAGATTTAATGAATTTCCAAGAACAGGACAAAAGTTCTGGTGAATGTGTAAAAACATGATAATTACATAGCTTGGGGTATAATATTTTTAATAAACTAAAAGATTTTGATATGGCATTGTGAATGATATTTTTTAACTAAGATATTTTGATATGTCTGAGTATAATATTTTTTAAAAATAAGAAATAAAAGTAAAATCTTGAGCATGAGATATGCAATAATAAACAACAAGGTAATTTGATAACTTTTACCTCCTGATGCTATTTAAAACTTTAGTAAAAAATTCTCCTTTCATGTCATGTTCTCTTTCAAGAGTTTTTACCATTTCTAAAGTAACAGACATAGCTGTACGGTCTTTAGCGCTTTTGCAGCACGTGAGACGCAGTGCATTCATTCTTGAGCATAGCTGAAACATTTAACCAATATTATAAATATTATTATAGTGTGCACCTCTCTTTTCATTTGGAAGACATTAATACTTCCAACCATGCTGAGCAATCTAAAATTATTCTAAAATAGCTATAGCAACAGACCTCATCCCCCTTCACCCCAATTCTCTTTAAGTATAGATGTCCCGACCAAATTTTGTTTACTGGCACCTTTACATTTATACAAGACATTTTGGTTTAATCTTTCAATTTTTGGCTGGCTATAAAATTGCAAAACTGTTTAAAAACTGGAACAAGGTTAATTTTATAAAGAATCTGTGTAAATAAGAGAGAAATACCACCCTCTACAGATGTTGATTTTACACCTAAAAAAAATTTTGATTCCAGTAATGATAAGTGCGAATTTTTTTTCAAAATCTAACATCTATACTTTTAATGACTACATATAAAGTTGATTAACAATTATTGAAGGAAACGGTTGTAATTAACAGAAAGACGGACACACATGGTCTAATTCATAGAAATCTTAGCTGGAAGTACAAGAACTAATGAATGAATTTTGATGGAAAAATTTTAGTTATCAAAAACTCATTAAACATTTATTAATTTTTTTTATTTATAAAATGTCTGTTGTAAAAGTTTTGAAAAAAAAAAAAGCAGAGAAAAACTGGTTGTAGTCGTAGAAATGGGCATACAGACAGACAGATATCAATTCATAAGATCCTAGTTATGCTAGGGGTTAAATATATACAAATATTTCACAGTGAAACATTAATATTTAAGATTATCATATATCTTATTGTGAAAGAATCTAAATACCAATATATCACCTCTCTGCATTAGCGTGAAACTAACCTCTTGAGCGGTGAGCAAAACTTCATAGTTTTTATTCTTCTTCGCATTTGTAGACGTGATAAGGTTACTCATAAGTGTCTCCAGGCTAAGTGATGTATTACACCGACTACCAGCTGTATAAACACAATAAAGTCATTATTTTAAAATTTCAAAGTTACTGAGTATCCTTGAAAATATTTATAAAAGCTTTTTTAATTTTTCAGTTATAGACACACCATCACTTAATTTTGAACCCTCTATACCAAGCAATTTAATAGATTTTGTTAATTTAGTAAAAGTTTAATTTGAAAAGGATATGTCAACTCAAAGAATGAAAAAAAAAAAAAAAATAGTCAAAGATGGGCAATGGCAAAAATAGCCTACTGTTTTTGGGGTAGGCCTTGCTGAATAAATCATGATAGCTTTGCAATGTAGAAACACATTCAGCATTAATAGTTTCTTGTAGAGATGTATCTCCAAATCTAAACAAAAAAAATAAAAAAGATAAAAGCTTTGAAATCTTAATAATGAATTTGATGACATTCGGAAATTCAGATCTTAGATCTCTCTAATAAGTTTTAAAAATAAAGATCAACTCTTATGGAAATAATTAAAACCTTTTTTCTGTATATCCAAGATCAAAATTTCAAAAACAAAAAAAAAAAAAAAATTCAAAATGTTCTTTTATAACAAAGGGATAGATAAATGGTATACATGGTATAAAACTCAAGAGAGCTGATATATCAAAATTATTAGAAATAAAATTTGTAATATCAGTACAAAAAGATTTGTCAACTCAAAATTGAAAAATTAACAAAATTTGGAGATTTTTCTTGAATTTTTCTAAAAAATTTGTTAAAAGCGCAATTCTATGGAGCAAAAACTTTAAAAACGAGGCCTTAAGGCCTAAATGATGGCTTCTATGGCCATAAAAATAGAAAAAAAAATAATACTATAATAAAAAATAAGCTAAGCTAAAAGAGATCACCCATCTTTTTAGCCTAAACCGTGTAAAACTATACAGAGCTGCAATTCAAAACAGTCACAGTTTCTTTGGACCTGAATTCATAATTTTCCAAATCATTTTGCAAAATGTTATGTTTCAGTATTTAACATTTTCATGCAAAGAAAAAGTTATCTCAAGAAAATAACGTCTATAAAATAATATGAGAGTTTGCTCTCAGATTTTATTTTGTTCAGGTAAAAATTTAATAAATCATCGATTATTTTGGTGTTTCTTAGCAAAACATTGTAACTTGTATGGAACAGCCTCTAGACTTTCTTTATTAACCCATAAAAGAAAGGATGCAGGTGCCTCATAATAAACACATTTTTGTACGTCTAGAGAGATTTGAACTTCCTTACCCATAACTTTGCTTTTCATTTAAAAAAATGCTTGGGGTTAAAACATGATATTCGAATATAACATATTTGTTACCATTGTACAGAACTTACAGAATTAGAAGGTTCATTAGAAAAATGGAAAAATATCTTTTGGGCTAAATTTCACCTGTCTATTTGGACATGTAGGTATAAATTTATCCTCTTTTATGTGAAATAGCATAAATTATCCAAGAATTTACAAAGGGCATAATAGCTAAACTGTAAACTTACCTCTCAGCCAAAGTGGCCGATTCGTTTATACCAATACTGAACATGACAGGCACCAAATTAATATTGCGACCTTCTTGCAATTCTTTGGGTAGAAAATTAAACTGTTTTGGTTTCAATGGAATTTGTACCACAATTTGCGCCCTAAAAATTTTGGCAATATGGCAATATGGTAATAAAAATATAAGCTATCAAAAAAATATGACAGAAATTTTCCAAGTTATAAGTTGTGCACGACAAAAATGGCAACCTATGAAACAATACCCAACTTTTATGATTTCTCTTTATAAGCAGTTATCAGCTAAAAAAAAATCAGTTCAAACTACCAACCATAGCTACGTTTCCAGGTTTATAAAAATTCATTTTGAAATTATTTAAATCTAAATTAAATTCTCTGGAAAAAAAATAATGAAAAGGAAACAAGCCAAAATTGATTGGACTCCTGAAATTGAAAGGAAAATGTAATATTAACTCTCTTCCAGTCTATCCGAAAAGTTATTTTTGAAAAAATCTTGAAAAACTTTTGGAAAGAAGATAGCTGATATGCACTCAATATATTAAAAATATCATTAATATTAATACCATCCATTATCTCAGCTTAATAGAAAAGCAACATTTTACAAAGCAATAAATTGCTGATTTTGAAGCTATTCTAGAGGATACATTCCCTGCCTGAAAAAATATACAAAATGGTTGACATGCACAATATATCAGAAATAATACTTCCTAGCATAATCCATAATTTAGTATAATTGGTGTGTAACATTTAGAGGAAAGTCGAAAAATTTCAAATTTGGGCTTTTTGAGGATGTTCTGGTATGGCTACCTAAACTAAAAAAATTTCAAAGTTGGCCGACATGCCCAATATACTTTAAATGACACTTCCTAACACAATCAAACATTTTAGAGTAATGTAACTTTTTGAAAAAAGAGTTAAAACATGTTGATTTCTGGGTCTTTTGGGCATGCCTTGCTCTGTCTGAAAAAATTTCAAGATGGCGGACAATATATTAGAAATAACAGCTAAAATTTCAGCGTATTTGGAGAGTAAAATTTTGGGGAAAGTCAAAGATAGATAATTTTCATCGTTTTCGGGTGATAAATTGGGCCCAGGCACCCAAACAAGAATTTTCAGCAGGTATGACCCTCTAACTTTATGCAATAAATTTTAAAAAACAAATTAACAGATTTGCAGAAAAGTACAAAAGACTTACTTTTAGGCCCAATTTGGACAGATTTCAGACTAACAAGAATTTTTGAGAATAAATAAAGCTTCATCGTTTTCTAGCATCATACAAATAAATAGAAAAAACTAACAAACAAATTCCAAGAAAAACTAACTAATGCGTGAAAGAGCTGATGCAAGGGCAAGGTTGAATTTATAACACCAATAACGGCCTAATGCCTATAGCGCAAAAAGCTCTTTTAGATGGATAAACGAACCAGGAAGAGGTTGTATAATACAGTTAGACATAGAAGCCCAAGAAATCAAATAAAAATTCCTACCTAGTTCCAGTGAAAGAAGGGAAATATTCAGTATCAGAACATACCAACTAATTAAAACAAAAAATAAGGACACAGTGAATTTATATTTTGTTTAATATTTCAAAAAAAAAAAAAAAAAAACACAGACCTTAAAGTTAAAATTTAATTCTACAACAAAATAAGGTACCTCATATTTGAAATGTCTCAAATTTTTTATATATGATATAATCATAAACCTATCATATCTTGTATACTTTTTATTGATCAAACAAAAAATTAATTAATTTTAGCTCAACATGAATAAATATATAGGAGATAAAAGAATTAATCTTTTTTTTTTGCAATCATAACATTCTAAAATTGCCAAGACCATTAAAATGACCCTGAAAAAGAAGCAAAATTTTTGTTGAGAGGAAATCTTTTGAAAAATCCTTTTACCAAAAAATTATTAGGTCTAAAATCTGAAATGTATTACTTTAAATTTGACTCCATTTAAATCAATAACTCCAGTGTTCATGTCTTCTAACATACCAGTTTCATCTCCTAATGACAATATATATATATTGAATATATAAAACCTATTCTACATTTTCAATTACGCATGGAAGAAAGCGCAATAGTTTCAAGACCCATAAAAAAAGTGAGTTACAACAAAGTGCATACTTACTTCACAATAGAAAAAAAACAGGCAGTAATCTTAATTAAAGACTCAGTGACAAAAAAAAAATAAACATCAACAACAATAAAATAAAAAGGATATCTGTGGAAGAAAGCATGCAAACTATAAAATGAAACTATAAAATGATGTATTGTTGAATTTGTTAGAAAACAGCCAACACTTACCTTCCAAGATTTACTGGCAGCATTTTTACCCTAAAATTTTGTTAAGACTGATATAAATAACTATGTCAATTTTGTAAAAAAATTATTGAATGAAGAAATAATTTTAAAATTTCATATTTGGAATAAACAGGTACGATTGTGAATCTCTCAGTGATGAGATTCAGAAATTAGCATTAGTATTATTCAGTTTTATGATTTATTAATCATGTGCCCTTCAAAATAACCTGCAGACACATTTTACCTTAGTGATTTGAGTCTTATCATCCGTTGGAAAGTTAGGGTTAAACTCAAAATCAAAAAAGCAGATTTTTCTCTTATTATATAAACAAGCGAAGAGATTGAAATTTCATCTCACCATAGGTTGTTAGCAAGCTCTCAAAATGAACAAGCAACCCTAATTTCATAATCTGTTCCAAGAATTGTGGTTTGTTTATTCTTTGTGATAACATTATGACAAACCCAGTAACAACAGCAGTCAACTATCAAAAATAAAGAAAAATCTATTTATAAAACAGTAGTTCTAGGTAATAAAGTATCAAATCTTACGAAGATACCTCGGTTTTATTACTTTAATTTGATTAAAAATAATTTGTTTAATCATTAATTTCTATTAGATTTAAATTAAATTTAAACTAAGGTATGTGTGGATTTTATTTCACAAAATTTTCTTAGAAGTAAGAAATTTAATCAAGTATACAAATTCAAATAATAAAATGACTCCTGTTTAGTCAACAGTAGAAATGTTTCATTACTGCAAATTTCACGGGTAAACGTGAAAACCCACAAAATAATTCAAACAAACCAATTTTATATGATGATCTTGCCAAATAATTCATTATTTAAAAAAAATTATTTGAAATTGAACTAGCAGATAAAAAAATTTTACAGCTTGTGAAAAAACCATATCTCTTCGAAGCTTCATATCAACCAAGCTAGAACATTTTGCTTCATCTTGCATGATTACAAATCGCGTAATAGCATGTATCTTTCGAATAAGAGACTCTATGCGTTCTTTGACATTGTTCAGTAAATTCATTAGAGTATCAGGATCTCTATCTAGAATTAGAATTACTAGTATTACTCTAGGCAAAAACCAATTATTTTGAAAGAACCTGATATTTATAAAAAATGTATTCCTTGATTGTTTACAATATTTTATATTTTATATATATTATATTATATAATATTTTAAAATAGTTAGAATTAAAAATATAGTAAATAATTTTTTTCAACAAAAAAATTATTATTCTAGTCCACAGTACACTAATATTCTTTGTTGAATTATTTTTGAGAATTCATTAAAAATACTTAAGTTTACCAATAGAAGGTTGCTAGAAGATAAAATCATATTTTTTAAAGCAACTTAGTCCTGTGCAAATTTTAAAGAAATATTAAGCTATTGATGTAAATATGTAACTTTCTAAAAAATGCTAGTTATGTGGCCATAGTAAGGTTCATTTTCCATTAAATCAGAAAATGCAAAATTTCCCAAATACATTTATTAAAAGTCGTTGCTATGGCTGTATGGATCAAGTGGTGTCTTATATGATCATTTATTCCCTTATTCCATACAAAATTAATAAATACAAAATCAAAAAATTTTCAAATAATATTTAAAGCTCACAATTTTTCTTAAAATTTGTTCCTAATGGTCTTTTTGCTACAGAAAAGCAGATCTTTTTCATGGCCAATAAATATATTGAGGCATCAGCGAAAGCCTGAAACTTGGTTGCCGTTTATGGCCCAATACTATGAAATAAAATTTTTTGGCAGTGTCCTATATAAGTTGATGATATCTGGAATGGTCACTTAAATTCACATAAAATCTTAAAAACATTCATTATATCTCTAATATTAACCAATTTTACTATGCCAAAAACATAACATTCTTACAAGAAATAGATGTTATTTTGGATTTTTATTAAGAAACAAGAGTTTTTTGCTTGTTACTACAGTTTTACAGCAATATAAATTTATACAAAATAGCAAAAACATCACTCAATTCAATTTCGAAAAGTTAACAAAAATGCATTTAACTTAAAATTTTACCAGAAAAATTTCAAAGCAACGAGGATTTTTTTTGACTGAGAATGGTTTTAAACTACTCATTTTTCTGCTCATCAAATTAGCTTGCAAAATATAAATGATTAGAATTTGTTTAGGAGAGAGATATTGAGAAAAATAAATGGTTAAAAATACGTTTAACAGAGACATATTGAGAAATATAAATGGTTAAAAATACGTTTAACAGAGACATATTGAAATATAAATTGTTACAACGACACTTAGGAGAGACATATTGGGAAATATAAATTGTTACAAATACGTTTAACAGAGATATATTGGGAAATATAAATGGTTAAAAATACGTTTAACTGAGACATATTGAGAAATATAAATGGTTAAAAATACGTTTAACAGAGACATATTGAGAAATATAAATGGTTAAAAACACGTTTAACAGAGACATATTGAAATATAAATTGTTACAACGACACTTAGGAGAGACATATTGGGAAATATAAAGTTATTCAAACAAGTAAATTCTAGAGCATGCCAATCTAACAAATTTGAATGAATATGTCATTTTCTTAGCATACCTATATAAAGCAATTTCTAACACTGGCCTTCAAGTCAACAAAAATAAGCATTAGATATCACAAAAATTGAACCTCAAATCTAAAATTTATAAAAATTGTGCCTACCATTGCATGTTGAATTTATTACAGACATAAATTTTGCAAAACCATTTTGAACTCCACAGTCTAGATCATTCTATAATAACATAGTTTTATGTTGAAAAATACATAAAGCTTAAACAGTCTGTTTGACTGTTAGACTGCTCCACAGTCTAGATCATTCTACAATAACACAGTTTTATATTGAAAAATACATAAAGCTTAAACAGTCTGTTTGACTGTTAGACTGCTCCACAGTCTAGATCATTCTATATTAACACAGTTTTATGTTGAAAAATACATAAAGCTTAAACAGTCTGTTTGACTGTTAGACTGTTCCACAGTCTAGATCATTCTATAATAACACAGTTTTATGTTAAAAAATACATAAAGCTCAAACAGTCTGTTTGACTGTTAGACTGCTCCACAGTCTAGATCATTCTATATTAACACAACTTTATGTTAAAAAGTACATAAAGCTCAAAAAATTTCAGATATCTAGAATATTTCAAATTAATTAATGGCATCAGAGTTGTATAACAGTTTGAAAAAATTAATTTTAAAAATACTAATGCTTACTGTAATTTGATCAACTGACTTGAATTCTGTTCCACTCCATTCCCACTCTATACGTTAAAGAAAACACATGAAAAGTAAAAGCATTCATTCTATTATATAAGGACTACAAGACAAAAAATAAATTAGAAGAGGGTTGCCAATGAAAAAAGCTCTGAAAAACAATTTAAACTAATCTAAGGGGTGAAAGTTTAATATGTTGCAGAGGGTGTAAATTAGAGGGAGGATATATATTAGAGATGCTCCCTAATATATGTCAAGTCAAAAACAAAGTCTAGAAAACATACCCCAGCATTTTACCCAAGGGAAGGGTGAAAAAGGATGATGGTACCCGTGAGTAGTCTAATATTTCTACTTTTCTAAGTCAGAAAAATTAACAAAGAAGAGACATAAGAGAATTTACAACATTTTTTCAGCTAAGCTGGGGTTTCATATTATCAGAAAACAAAAATCAATGCAATTAAAAGCATACTGAGATTCTTGTAGAATTGGTCATCAATGCTAGTTGAGATAGTTGTTGATTTTATTCTTAACTCTGGACCGTGAGTTCGAGCAGTCAGTAGACTCTCAGAAGACTCTTTTATAAAGGAGCTTGAATACAATGATAATAATTCTCCAATCTAAAAATACAAAAAGTCAACTAAGTTAAAATAAACCAATTTGAGAAAGGGAAACATGTCTACATAAATCATGATATACCTCGATTTTTAATCGAGAATAAAATACATCGTAATAATTTTTTTTTAGTTAAATAATTTGCTGCTCAATAATAAAGGACACAGGCCAAATAACTATTTTAACGACGTTGCCAGAGGTTGCCTATTGAAGGGAGTAAATAGTAATTTAAACAAACTGTTTATCTGTTTAGATAAGTTATTGAGGGCATGGCATAATCTATAAACAAGAGCCATAGGTAGAATTTAAATTATGCTTGTACTCCTACGAGATGACTTCTTATAATTGAAGAAAAATCAAACCTTCATGGAGAGCTTTGATGCTGATAAACCAATATCATCTCTTGAAATATCAATTTCTATGAGCTTCTTCATTTCTTGCATTAATTCAACTAGTTCACTTTTTATTCTCCGCATCAAAGCTAAAAATTCACATATATTCATAAATATATCACAGGAATCTCTCATGATATATTTCTTTGAATTCATGTAAATTTTTATTTTCTAGTGGTGACCAAAAGAAATAAACAAATAGAAAAAATTGATCACCTGAAATTTTAAAACAAAAAATGTTGACCAAAACACTTAAATTATGTAAGGAAAATCACTGACAACTGTTGCCAACTTTAAAAATTTGTATTTATATGGGATTACAGAGTGAGAGGGACACAGTTGTTTGAGAGTGTGCCATGGCAAATCATTTAATTCATTAATTTACATAATCTGGACATAATCATAATCATTATTACCTAACTGATCCTCAAATAAAATGTCTGCTTGAATTTCAAGTGAGCTTAGTATATGATATGGTACTTGTGATAAATGAATTCGCTGCTACTGAAGTTTTATTTAACAACCCAGCTTAAAAGAATTCTTCCTACAGCAAGTTTACTCAAGCAAGCGGACGCCAGTCAATCAAAACAAGTTATTCAAGTTTCTGGCTGTCGTTATTGCAATGGAATTGAACAAGAAACCGTCAGTCAAAGATTTCAATGAGTGCCAAATTGTATAAACTGTGGTTCCACAATTTATTCCCAATGGGACAGATTTGAATCTATATTGCACACTATGCTCCATTTTTCCAAAGCAATGGCGCAAACCAAAGCCAAAAATGAACCATTTATCAACAAAATTATCAAAATCTATCTATATCATACTATCTATATCAAGATATTTCTCATAAAAACTTTTAGATTATGTTGTGTTACTACAGGATTTGCGTACCATGTTTTGGTGATGAAACTGATTATGCTGCAATCATGTTAGATTCATGAATGTCAGAGAAAAATTTTGAATATTTACTACGTCCACTTGGTTCTGAACATCCTAATTTCGCTGATACATAGCATAATACTAAAGTTTACTACAAAGGGACTGTTTAAGCAAATCGAAAAGGTTTTCCAGAAGACATAAAACTAAACAAAAATGAAAACAAGTTTTCTGGAGAAGTGAAAATTCTGGTTTATTGCTTGCAATGTCAAAAGACAAGAAGGCTAATAACTCAGTAATTACAGTTTCCTTTCATGCAGTCTGGAATTACAAGTGTAGAGCTAAAACAAACGCAACAAAATTTTTGAGAGGCCTACCGTAATAATTACGTAGAATTTATCTATGAATGACTGTGGCAGATCAATTTGTATCATATTCAAATCTAAACATAAAGGCAATAAAGTGGTGGAAAAGAATCTTTATTTCAAAATTATTTCAAATAAATGCATTTATTTTATATGCACTAACTCATGTGTAAAAAATTTTGTTGAAACAATTCAAGCTTCAGTTATTAGATCATCTTTTCATTCAAATATTCTCATGGACTAAGGGAATTAGACCAACGTGAATATAGTTTGGGTAGACCTCAAGTATCCAATAAGCTAGAAAGATACAATAATCGAAGATAAGCCACACCTCCATCCTAAAGAATGTTTTTCAGCCTACCATGCATGATGATGGATATTAGTGTGTATTCTTTACATTGACATTTTGTTTCTTGTTTGAAAATATTACAAGTTTGTGACATCAATCACACAAATATAGATGTTTTCTGACATTTCTTTATTTTCTCTTCTCAAATTGGGATGTTGAGAGATGTGGGGGAAAGTTATATATAGTAAAACATTTTATCTGAAATTTCACTCCAAAATAAAGTCTAGAATGAAAAATGGACAATTATGATATCACAAAATCTTTTAAGACCAAGGATGACGAAGTGTTATTACACAAAAATCGACATGAATAAATTTTCCAAGACATTTATTATTCCTTTAAATTTTCCAGTAATTTTCAAGGAAAATAACTAATTAATCTACATACCCTTGATATGGTCAGCTTTAATTAAGCCAGACTTCCTTTTCTCTTCTTTTCCAAAACTAAAACAAAATAAAAATGAGCAACCACTAAACCACACATTTTTATATTGATTAAAACAAAGTAATAATCAAGTCAATAATAACTATAGATTCAAACGAGTCGTTAAAAAAAATTCACTGTAGTGACATTTCTCATCAAACAAATTATTGATTATAAAAATAATTTTGCGAGTGACACTGACAAATATTTTCTTTTTAAAGAATAAAATCGACTCTAACAAGAACTTATTTATACTCAAGTTCTTGCACGTTAATGACAACTATGATGCTAATAATCCAACTATGATGCTATTAATCCAGACAAAGACCACTTGCATAAAGTAAGACCATTTATTGATGCAATGAGAGAGAGAGGGCTGAAATGTTTGAATTCTGTTACAAATTTTAGTTAGCAGCAATATATTTTTTGGCCGTTTTTAATTTCGTCATGAAAGGGTTAATCAAAAAATTAATACTTCTGCCTACTTACCCTTGTTAATAAATCTCCAAGACAAACATAAAAATGTGACATTTTCCCATGTATAAAACATTGAAAAAAAAACTCATAACCATAACCAATTATTAAAACCATAACAATATTTTAGTTATGGTTGACTATTTTGTATGCTTAAACAATTTTTTTATCCTTTGTTTTAATACGTTACTAAAGCAACAGTGCTAACACAGCAAAAATTATTTTTTATGAAGTTGTTCTTATTAATAACCAAATTCTATTGAATTTGCTTGAAATTCCTGATTGGAGAAGTTTCATTGATTAACGCAAATGGGGAATAAAATATCTGTACCACTTGCCCGTCAGGCAATTTTTAACTTTTTGATGTATTATTTGATTTTTTTGAGTTGTTTTTTTCCATTATCATACTTACCTGGAATAGTAGCTTACTTCTAACATTTGTAATTATTCATCCATAACTACCTTGCTATGATTTCATTATCTTTAAAGATAACATATGGTATTTATGTATGAATGGTCATTTAATAAACGCAGGTCATGAACAATAGCGCAAATAATTTTTTTATTTGGTTCTAAAATAGCTGGTTGATTGCTTACACCTGAGAATTTTGCCTACGATATGCTAAGGGTTAAAGTAAGTTACCAGCTTAGCCCAATTTTCATTGGGGGAAGGTATAAATTGCCACTCCTTACTTGTTAATTTTTAAATAACTTTTGAAATTTAAAACCAATCTTTTTAATGATAACCACCTATTTCAAACAAAAAATAGCACTCATCAAAAAATATATCATTATAAGATTTATTTATAATACCTTTATATATATAAAACCATAAAAAAGTAATTAGGAATTAAAGAAAATAGATAGAGCCAAACAATAATATCTCGTCAAAATCTTTTGTAACCATAACAACAGAGGTAGATGTAATGTCAGTGGATATATTACGCTAATAAGTCTCGTTCGATGGGCAGAAGAACACAACATTTCCGCTTTTCCCACAATGTGACGTGAGAGAAAAAGTTTTCCAAACAAACTTAAATGTATGGACAAGTTCAAGAGGAACAACCTACATTACATGTAATGAAATGAAATGCACAAAAATACAGAATATTTGTTTCAAACCAAGCATACCTATTACAGCCATACTAAAGGTGGCATATGTAGGTACATATGTAGGTACTTAGGCACGTAGTAAGTATGTACTTACCTATTTATGTATGTACATATGTATGTATCTACGTATGTATGTACATATGTATGTATCTACGTATGTATGTAAGTACATATGTATGGATCTACGTATGTATGTATGTACATATGTATGTATGTACATATGTATGTATGTACGTATGTATGTATGTACATATGTATGTATTTACGTATGTATGTATGTATGTATGCATGTATGTATGC
>JAUZNK010027031.1:0-19519 GCA_035046665.1 Euphysa ruthae
TCTTCAGCTTATAAATGCTTTTTGGAACTGTATAGCTTAGAAGTAAAATTAAAATTAGTTTCACTTATAAATGAATACGCGACCCAAAAACCAAAAAGAGAACTTACCTGCTCGTCAATATCCAAGATTTTCTAATTGGATTCCCATTACCAGGTATGAACTGCTCAAACTCATTGCCGTGCTAATTGCTATGGGAATAGGCCGTAGACCTAAGCTAGAAGTTTATTGGTGTATGGATATGTTCAACTACACACCTTGGTACCATGAAATATTTTCTCGGAAAAGGTTTGAGGTGCTTTACTCTACAATTTTGCATGCTAATTCAGTTGGTGACGAACAATCCAAGAAGGAAAAAATAGAGCCTTTCTTGAATATGCTACTGAAGAACTTTCGAGGAGCTTTTTATCCTGACCAGGATTTATCACTTGATTAAATCGTGGTAAAGTGGAAAGGTCGCTCTAAATTTAAAATGTATAATCCAAATAAACCTAATAATAGAGTAAGAAAAATACCACATAAAAACATTTGGGTTGTGTGACACTATAACAGGTTATGCATATAATTTGCTGATTTATTTTGGCAAGGAAACTTTTTATCAAGAAGGCTTAGAAGATGGGAAGTCAGAAAAAGTTTTTGAGTATCTTCTGCGTCCACTTGGTACAGGACATCACATCTTTGCCGATAAATACTACACAACTCACAATCTTGTATCCAGCAATCTTATCTCGTGGTTTGGAATAAAGACGACAGAAAGTGCGCAGTCTGCAGTATTCCAGGACAAAGAAAGAGAGCTGCATTTAAATGTAACACATGTGATGTATATCTACATCCAAAACACTGCTTTGAACAATTTCATTCAAAAAACAGATAAGTTTTTCTTAATATAAGTTATTATTCTTATTATAAATAGTTACACCCTTTTTTCACGCAAATTTTTTATAGTTTGAGTACGCGTTGAAATTTTAAACCTTGAGAAGGATTTTTCCTAACAAATGTAGTCATGTTGTATATTTTTGGAAAGCTCATAAGTTTGGCTAAGTTATTCTAGCAAAATAAATATCAACTTATAACTTTTCATGATCAAAAAATGTTCTTTTTTTTATTTATTAGTTTTTAATTATATTAGTTTTAAAATGATGTATAATATGTTTACTTTGTATATTTTTTCATCAAGATATTAATGTTTTTTTTTAACATTGGTATTTTTATTGTCCACACTGATTTTTCTCCCCTGGTTTTTTCGGTGTTTTACCGTGGCGCTGAATGAGTTATAATATTTCACTTATTGAGTAATAAGCCTGATAAAAACATTCATTGAGCATAACTTTAGACATAAAAAGCATAAAGTAGCATTTATAAGAAGATTTAGCCACTTCTTAACTATATGATTTCATTGTCTGCTTATTATAAAATATTAACTAACCAAACGTTTGAGTTAATCAGATGAGAAAAATTAAACGAGGAATTACCAACTAACTGGAAAATTTGCTTTATCTGTCAAAATAATGGAAAAAAAGATTTACAAAACCCATTGTCTAAGCGAGGTAAATTAAAGTTAACCATTTATTTAAACATTATTGGCCCTTTCCTTCACAGAAACATTAATTTAACAAAGCTTCTTTGTGAATCTGCCAAGGAAAGTATGTAGAGTAAACCACATGTATTAATTGTCGCTCTGTTTACCAGGGCTAACACGTAGGGCGTGTTAATATGTCATGTTTTATGTTTAAAAACTCCATCAACTCAACTCCAAAATACGTAAAACTGAAAAAAAAAGAGCTAGGGAAACGTGTTCCTTGGTGTCCTCGGCTCTGATTTAAAATATTTGTCATCATTTGAAAATTCAAAATTTTTACAAAAAAAAATTCAACAAAATTTTAAAGGTTACTTTTTATGGAGTAATTTGTTCACATCTAAGCTAATTTCTTTCTGCCTTTGAACTGGAGTGTGGATTGGCTTAGTTAGGTTAAGACCTGGGATGAGAAACTAATCAAATCATCGATCAATAAATTAACCTTAAAGAAAAGGAACGATTTCTTTTATTAAAGGTTTTGACCCTGACCAAAATGCGTTCCACGCACCTTGAAATCATGTCAAACTATTTCCGGGCTACCATTGAGCTTGAATTGCTGAAGTGCAAAGTACAGCAATCTGGAATTGATTGCTGCTTTTATGCATTACAAAACTGTTTTTCATAAGTCATGTATAGGTCTTTACAACAAAAACAAAAAAAAAACAAACGAAAACAAAAAATAGTCAAAAACGAAAACGAAAAGAAGATAAGCAAGACATAACTTTAAATTCAACTTTTTTCGAAACAAGAAATACCAGAAGTAGTCTCGAAACAATAGGCTTCTCTCAAACATCAATTTTTCCTGTGACAAAATAAAAAAGTTGAAAACTTCCACCAATATCAGACATTAGAACTAAACAATCGCATCCATGATATTGAAAATTTCTCAATGGTTCTATACTTTTGGCAAACTAATTGAAGGAGACATGATTGCAACTGAAGCAAAGTATCGGAAGTTGAAGTTAAGCTTAACTCCCTCTAACTCCCTATAATCGGTACTAGCTTTCAAAAAATTTATTAACATCGGTCTATACATAAACTTCAATAATTTTTTGAATACAATAAATCTTTACACATAAAAAATATGAGAATAAATATATGCATTTTAAAATAAAGACACCCTTTACACCCCAAAAAGTTTTAAATAATTTATGTTTATTAGATATGGCTCCGGCCGAAGTCACCAGCATTATAGAAGAAAAGATCTCCTCGATTGATTCAGACTGGACACCAGTGTTTACGATGAAAGATACAAGGAGACCCTAATTGATTTAGAAGCTGCTGACGAAATGGTTCAAAAGTTAATGCAACTATATTAAAATTGGAAATACTTAAATTAATTCCCGATTTATGTGAACAAAGAAGTGTAAAATTTAATTTGTTAAGGATATTATTTTCAACGAATTTCAAAATTTTGGAAAATTTTTTTATTACTTCATCTTGATTGAAATTATATGTAGATTTATTAAGTCTATTTTCACGCCCTAGCAACTCCTTGACAACCATTTAGAAAACCTTCAATTTTCCTGTTTAGAAGCTGTGTTTTGCCGAGAAAACTTCTTGGTATATTGAAAATAGGCCATTGCTCAAAATAACAAAAAATTTTAGTGGTTTATGATAAATTCAACATACCATACCTAATATTTATGTTGGTTGTTGGCTCATTTTTTTTATTAATATATATATTTTTTATTTATCACAACTAATATACTTAGTTTATGGCTTGCGTTTTTATATTTAGATAAAAATTAAAATGAGAAAGGCTTACATAAGAAAAAAGAAAGGATGATTTACAGGAAATCAGCACATTATTAATGAAAAGACTCCAAAAAAGTTGATGACAACAACGATGATTCAGAACACGAATCTTGTGCTATTCCAGGATAGATTAATGTTTGCATTCATAAAAAAATAGACAGTAACGACTATTACAACTTTATTTTGAAATCTTAAAGGATGCTATGCAACAACTGATTTCTCGTTGTCCTAATTTTTCTGAGTGCCCCAACGGAAATGTAGCATTGCAAAACAAACTTGACCACAAATTTGGTCTTTATTATGAATTTGAAGTGAAGTGTTCATCATGTAATAAAGTATAAGGCATCAAAAAAGCATACTGTTGCTGGCTTTAACTCCCTTAATGTGTATGTCATTCCGAGAAATTGGGAAAGTGTGTGAATCAATAAAGACATTTTAAACGACGATGAACATGTCATTGCCTATGACGAAAAAAACCTATAATAAAATAGATTATCGCTTATACGATGCTTGTTCTGAAACAGAAAACTTGGCATTAGGAAATTATGCTGGGAAAGAATTGTTCGAATGTTCTTAAGGGTCGATTATAGACAATGGTTTCATACTGTCAAAAGCTGCAAAAAAATAAATAAAGCTTTTGTTTGCAAAACAAGAAACGTTTGATAAAATCTTTTTGAAAAATACAAAAGGAATCTGTCTCAACACCACTTCTCCATCTCACATTGACCTCATATTAGTTAGAAAATTATCATCGAAAGAAGCAAACAGTAGTGCAAACACTACCATTACCAACATGGCGCAACCTAAAGTTTAACACTGTTAAAAAATCACATTTGGAAAAAAGTTACACCCGACAATCTAAAAACAATGAACCTCAATTCCACATAAAATTAGGTTTAATAATTTCTGCCAAGACACGAAAAACGTCTTTAGTGGAGTTCTTAGCAGCTGAGGGATTAAGTATTACTTACACCCGAATTAAAGAAATCCAATCCAATATTATTGTTTACCCCACAAATCTTAAACCTGGGTTATTTACAACTATAGCGATAGACATTATCTTTTTGTGTGTGTTTGTCTCTTTATCATAGCTCTTTATTACTATATTTTAGCTGGTTTAGTTTTTAAAGAACATTAACTATAGTTTGTTATTTAAAAGATATTTTAGTTATACATTGGCTTTCAGCAAACAACTCAAAAATAACGTATATCTGTTTGTAAAAGCGATCCATGATTTTCTAGGTTTGAAAAGAAACGTTTTCACTGCAAAAGCGATGACGTCATCATTGTTAAAAAAGTTTAAGGGGCTAACCCCCTCAAAAATCATCAAATTTTTTTTGCACTAGTTTCACGATATAGTGTGTTGAATCAGCGCTTTTTGGGCCCCTAAAATTGCCATTTCCTTAAAACTTAATCTTGAGGGAACATGGGTATTAAGTTGTGTACGACTCTATTGATAAAATATGTATCTGATCGAGACAAACTAGAAAATACAAACATCTTTATCCAACAATATATGAGCACGAGATTTTGAAAACTAGTGAACATGACAAAATCTTGCAGAGTAACTAATAAAGCAAATAAACGAAAAGGATTTTACGGAAATAACAAAAAGTATGTAAATAATAGTGTAAATAATGATATAGATAATAATAAAAATGGTGTAAATAAAGATGTAGATATTGAAATGATGTCAATACAACCAAAAACAAAACCAACCAAAATAACTTGACAGCATCTGATAAAAAAGTCAAACCTATTGAAAGGTCATCTTCCAATTCTCAAAATAACAATAAAGGAAACCGAATCATTGACATGGAAACCCTTTGTTCGTTGATATGCTAGGCTGCCCATCATGTAAGACAGTCAACTCGATAAAAATGTGAGCAATTTATTCCAAGAAAAAATATTCTCTTGTAACCGGTTACCATGGCAACAGGTAACAATTTGTTTTTTACCCAATATTGTTATATACTATTATATAACAAAATAATTTTTAGACAATATGTCTTGTTCTTGAAATAAATTTTTGAGGGGGTAATACCACAAAAAGTGACAATTTTCAGCGTATAGCCTTTTGATAAAAGTTAATCAGGATAAAATTTCATTTTCAATAGTATATATATATATATTGCTTATGTTTAAAAAAAATATTTATACTTTGTCCGGAAAATTACTGACGTCACCGTCCGAATGACTTTTGATAGTGTCTCCCTCAATTTTTTGATAAAGAATGCCATGAAGAACATTCTGACCAAGTTTCATACTTCTGTCATAATTTGAAGTATGAAACCTCTTCCAGGCCTCACTATAACAACCTGGATGGATATTGAGAGCTCATGCAAAACGTTATTAGGATTATTCGTCGGATGCAGTATAGAATAAGGTTAAGTCAAATTCAGTTTGTTTTTTTTTTTTTCTTTTTACTTGTTATTTACTTATTTTAATGCGTTTATTAAACTTTTAACCAATGTAATTACTCTTATTTATGAGTTTCCTCTTAAGTAAAAAATCACGTTTTTTTTTAATACGTCATTATTTTTAATGTTAAAAATGAACACTTAAATTAACCATCTTTAGATTTCTCTATGAAAATTAACAAAAACCATGATTTGGTTTTTGAATATTAAAGTTACCTACAAAAAGTGAAATTCAATATAAGATTTTTTTCCAAGTAAAAATATTATGTTGGACTGCTATTAGTTGATTTTATTTCTAGCCTGTTTTTGCCAAAAACTAACACTGCTAACTCTTAAGTGAAATTTACTGTTATAAGCTATGTGACACTTAAGAAAGAGGATCATGTTGCTGAGTTTTTGGTATTTTGATACAGCCACATCTAAATATAGCTTATTTCAAAATCGTTGCATTTTGGACACATATATTACATTACAGATTAAAGATATCAGCTATTACCTAGTAAAAATTTAGTTGAATACGTCTTGTTTTACAATAGATCTGGTGACAGCAACCAAAATATTCACAAAATTTGGCTTTTTTAACAACAATGAATACAAATTAATATATATGAAAAAGGCTCTATTTTTCAAACCAAATCAACATTTTTAAACAGGGACAATAATATATAAAAATACGAAAATCAACTATATAAAGATAACATCTAAATTATTATTTTAAAATAATATTAAAAACCAGGAGTTTTTGATATTAATTTTTCATGTAAGAAATAACTTGGTCCATACCAGAAATACTAACTTATTTGAAAACAATATTTTGTATTAAAAATATAATTTTGATGTGATTCAAGAAGCTTAATCACTCAATTTATTGGTACGGACTAGATTTATTAAAACCTGAAAGGTATAAAGTTTTTCAAACGACAATTATCTTGATCATATTTTTAAAACTATCAATACTTAATTCGTATTTAATGGCTTAACATAACTTTTAACAAGAGTGAAAATGCATATATTTTTTTCGCTTTTAGCCATTATAACACACTCTATGTTAATCAATGAGCACGATTCAAAGAAGATGGCTTGAAATTTCATATTATATTTTTATTATCATATTATTTAAAAACACCACAATCGTAGATCGCATATAAAATATTTCAGATTTGAAGAATCTAATTTGAGCTAATACACCTGGGGAAAATTCACTGGACAAAGTTGCTGGAGAAAGACGACACAATTCTTGCGTTATTGGTATTTCCACATACAAAAAAGATAGTGAAAACTCAAAAAATATTTCCGAATACACGAGCTTTTATATGTCCTGTTTACCTAAAATGGGTTATATTTTACTTTATCATCCGATTTTTTAAAGGTAATTCTTTTAAATTGAAAAACGTGTTTAAATTCAATAAATATCAGCAAAAAAAATATGATGGCAACATGAACAAAAATAAAAATGATAATTCACATTTAGCATCGTTTGAGCTTTTCCAGAAGAACTGATATAGATATTTAATCTTAAAAAAAAAAAAAAGAAAAAAAAAGTATAAACAAATACATATAAATAAGAAGGGTTATTGTAACTATAATTTTTATAAGAAGGAAGGAAAGGTCAAATTTCATGAAGCTATTTCTAGTATAGCTGCTATTGAGAAAACTTGTCAAAGGTTTTGAGATGAAAAATTACTATTCAACACATAAATGGACTTTTATCAAACTGGAACTTAGACAAAAAAAATTTCTAATTACCACTCAAAAAATGCTGAATACTGAAATGGCAATATCTTGTAATTCACCTAATCAAATGAAAAAATGAAAAAAAAACATGCACCAAATATATCTTTATGTAGATAAATCCAATCACAACTATTTCAATATAATGCACAAAACAAAAAATAATTTTAGTTTACAAGTGAAAAAATTATAATACAAATATCCCTTTAAATTAATTCATTGGTTCACAAGGCTTTGCGATTAGTAAGTACACGCATGATTCCCCCAGCACCTGTTGCAGCGTACACCTGAAATAAATATAGTCAATAAAAATCAAGCAATGTTCAGACCCTCAACAATACGCATCAGTCCATAACAGGGTAAAAACACCAAACCCGGACCTAAGCGTTTTGCGAATTGTAACAAATATTACTTCTGAAAACTAATAATAAGAACCAGAGTAAATCTTCTATGTTCACAAAGCTTACAAAATAGGTAAAGTAACTCTTCTTATTAAAGCCCTGGAGACTTACCACGACTTATTAAAATCTAAAGGTAAAGTAGTGCTTAAAATCAGTAAAAGTTTAGGGGTTAAGTAGAGTTTAAGAGAAAGCAGTAAAATCAAGCAAAATAAATTTCAATTTTTCTAGAGTAATAACAAATCCTTATTTTCAAAACAAATATAGCATATCATTAATAATTATAATTATTAATATCTATTCATTATAATTAATTATACTTCTTGGTAAAATATAGAAAACGTTCTTGAGAAGAGTAGTCCATGGGCCGAGACCCAAAATTTGGTAATTGGGGGTGCGACAGGTAAGTTTTTTTAGTTGCTTTTTTATGAAAACCTAACATACTGGCAGCATGATTTTTCATGATGGCAAGCCCAAAGTGGTCATGTAATGTTTCTATGGCGCTTAATTGGAACCTCTTATAAATTTGAATAAGGAAAATTTTGCACTCGAGGAAAAATAAAACACTCAATAACTGTTAATGTTAATAGTACATACATCAAACTTTTCGTGATTGTAGTACAACAAAGATAGCATACCCAAAGTGGTCATGTTATGTTGCTATGACAAAAACAACTGACACACCTACTGTATTTCAATAAACTCAGTATTCTATCTCTAAGTTAAGTATTAACACTAATGAAAATGCATAACGTTGTTACAAAAACAACACAAAAGCCTAAGTTAAGTTAAGTTTGGAAAGTTACTTTTAACTGACTTTCCTGCAGAAATTTTTTACAATTAGATTAAGTTGACTTTGAGCAGGTTTCTACTAGTTATCTTAAGTTTTTCTCTTTCTTGGAGCCGATGTAGATGATTAAAGTTTGATGAGTGTTTATTGAGTAATGTTTAGGATGTATATTTAGTTTCTGAGTGAATAAGTTATATAAGGGCTTCAAAAATTTGCACCTAATTATTGATACATTGAACTATTGCTATATATTTTTAGTCAGATAAATTAAATGCATTTTGTTTGACAATGCTCCTTCAAATGTGTTTGTACAAATTCTTGAACTTTTTTTCATGTTTGCAATTGATAAAATGATTAATATAACATAAAAGAAATCAACACCTAATGAACAGATGCTAATCAACATCCAGTAACCAAAACGATGCACCATATGTGGTAAAGTAAATAAATACAAGAAAAAGCTTTTACTCCAACTTGTGTTATGTAAAAGAAAGGAGAATGGCAAAAGTATCGGTCAGAAGGGAATTTATAATTTTGCTACTGCTATAAATCACGAAAGAATGACAAGACTTTGCGAAAATTTGGCGAACATTTAACTTTCTTCAAAAACTTTATTTGGGTACTTGCACATTATTCGGGTACTTGCACATTATTTAAATTGTAGTGGTCAGTGTATTAATAGCTGGACGGGTTTTAATATGTTGATAAGGAGAAACCAAACTACCCTGAAGGATTTGGTTGGATGATGATGATGTCGATGATGTTGATGCTGATTGGTAAATTTATAGTACTCATTCATGGTATTGGTTAAGTGATAGTTGCAAAACTTTGATATCCAGAAAACACATTTCAGATTGGATCATTCACTATACTGGAGAAGAATTTTAAACAGCTAGGATTGTTTAAATACAACAAATTCATTGTTGTGAAGAAATAGCACAGGAAAAATAAATGAATGATTTTTAAACTGCTGCATAAATAATGTGTACCTTTTCATGCCAGTTAAGTAAAGTACCACAAGTGTTATCAGTGGGCTCGCTAAATCCACGGTAGATATATTTAAGCAGTGTATCTTGTTCTGTTTGCGAAAGTTGTTTAACAGTTGCATCAATTTCATTTGTCTTATATTGTCCTAGTACTCGTATCACAAGTTGGAACAAACGACTCTAAATTAAAACAAACTTCAAAACATAATAAACAGACATGGCGCCTGAAATACTGTTTGAAAAATTATCCCATATTTGCTTAACAAACATTCAATAAAAATTAAAATATTCAAATGGTTTTATCTAGGGCCAACTGGCCATTCTTGGTCTATCAAAAGCAATCCAATGATTAGTTTTCAATTGATTGAATTAATTAAACTGTGATCAAAGCAAAAAAGAGGTAATATTCTATTACAGTTGGCTGAGGTATTTTATTGCATTTGCTATCTCAGTGAAAAACATAATTTAAATCTAAATGTTACTACTGATTGATTTAAATGATTTTTAATAATCTTAATTAATTCAAAGCCAAGCGGACATTTGATTGTTTTTGCTTGGTAAATCAAGTTATCTTAGCTACCTTTATTTTTTAACAAAGTAAACCTTACTCTAAAAGGTGTAAGTCAACAATTTCATTTCAAGGAATGATTGCATACAAGATCAAAAAAACATCATGATCTCAAGTTTATCTAATTTACTTATTTTTCTATAAAAACATAAAAAACATCTTATATTATTTTTTCTAACTAATATAAATCAATAAAGCAGTTTTAAAGAACAGAATGTGACATTCACACACAGAAGTGAGTAAAATAAATTTCTGCAAAATAATTTATATATATTGCCATCTCCTAATATATACCATGTTTTTTAGAGATAAAGATAAGAAGTTCCCACAAAAGTTATGTTGGGATCTGTAAAATAAAAAACTAACTTTTTCACCAGCATCAGCACTATAAGGTGGGCTGTTAAGAATTAACTTCAGTGCTTCACTGTTTTTCTTACTGTTGCCATAAAACAGTCAAGGTAAATTATTTAAAAGATCAATGTTCGCTGCCAAAAAACACATAATCAGCATGTCTCAAAAACTTTGTCAAAAGATTTATGCAGTTGTTAGTTATATATAAATTGTTTAAAAAATCAATTTCAAGTTAGAATAAACAATAATGTCATACTTTATAACCTTTTGATAATGTCTGTAATCAAATCTTAAAATGGAAATTTTATCCTATACTTTCCATCATACCTATAGACTTAGAGACACAACCAGGCTTCGGCATAAGAAAGACACATGCGCGTGATACACATCCCATCACAGGTCTCATTTGCTTTGCGTACCTATTTAGGTGTATTTTAAAATATATTCTAAAATGATGTAAAGGTGTAATGAGGTGAGATCCTCAATCAACTTTTCTGCACTTTCAAGAATGTAATAAATCTCGAATAAAAATATATTTTCACCAGTTTCAATTTTTTTAAACTGTATTTGTTGGACATTGAATCTTTAAGTGTAAATTTACGGTTTGGAATGAGAAAGATCAACTGAAATAAAGAAATCCCAAAATACTCAAAAGGGCTATAAAAAAAAAAATCTCCTGTAAAATCAAGGATGTTCAAATTTTAAAATTGATATCTAAAATGTCTTTTATCTAAATAAGACTATTTTAAGATAACAGTTTAATTTTTTTTTATCAATTAAGTTGTTTTTGTTATCAACAATCCATAGTTTCTGCTATTAAAAACATTGTTTTAAATTTCTGTTAATAGTAACATCCCGTGTTTTAAATGTACCAAATGCGGAGAAACATTTAACATTTTTAGAAAAGTAAATTATTAACTATTTTTTTTTTTATTTAACGAGATGTCATAAAGATCTGAAATTTAATACACTCATATTTATTGATAATTTAAAGAACAAAGTTGATAAAAGACCAGTAAATCATACATCAATAATTCTGTAATGATTTTTCTGCATTTGGAGCATCGAACTTAAAATAAATTTCACCAACGAGAAGATATTCTGGATTAATAATTAACCAATAATCCACTGTTATAGTTGAACCATTAATCAGTCTATCAGCAATTATATTATCAGTAAGCACCACTCCAGTTCCAACACAAACTTTAGAAATAGCAGAGAGGTTGCTAATTTAACTAGTCTGTCAAATTTAGAGACAGAAACTTGATACATACTATAAGCTAAATCCTAGAATCATTTACTTGGACAGAAAATATTCCAGTGTGGTTGTGTTGATTCATAGTTTTACTTTCAAACTAAATGATTCATAGGAAATAATAATTTGAACCCTTTAACTGTTAAAAGATCTCAAAAATGAAATATATACAAAAGTTCTTATTGAAAAAAATCAAAAAGCGCTGATTTTTAGTCCTTTTAAGGCATTTCTGCCCTGCCCAAAAAAAAAAGATAAATAATATTTCCTAAAAAAATTCAAAATTTCAGCATAATCAGGGTGTAAACTTTGGATAAAACACAAAAATAAAAACCACTGACTTTGAAGTGAAACTTTTTTGAGAAGTAATAAAAAGCTAATTTCAGGCATTTTATGGAAAGTTCTGGCATGTCTGCTCTGCCAAAAGAAATTTCAAGATGATCAAAACACCTAATATATTTAAAATAACATTTCGTAGCATAATCCAAAATTTCACAATAAATTGGATCTAGACCTCCAAACAAAAAATTCTGGCTGGTAGTGATAAAGGCCAAAAGATCTCTTCTAAGACACTCTAATGTAACAAATAATGTAAGAAAAATCAAATAAACAGGTTTGCAGAACAGTAAAAATCTTTTTTAGGGACATAGGAATACCACAATATATAAAAAGACATGTGTGGAAATTTTGAAAAAAACATTATCTATAACTACTTACAAAATTTCAACTAACTGAACATAAATAATTTCTTGAAAAAAATAAATTTCAATTTTAGACCACATTACCCTATAAAATTTTTAAAATAATTGAAATGTTAACTTTACTCCTTTCGGAGTAAAATCCCAGGGAAAAAATTTTTAAACAGGTGACTATATGGGTCAAAAGAAAACCTTTATTCGTTTTCTAAAAATTAAGCCACTTACTCTTATAATCAGGCAAAGTATATAAAACAAGTAAACATTTTGTTTGCAGGGATGAGCCTGGCAAATAAACAGAATAACCTCAAAAAAAAAAAAATTAAAAAACAATTTTTTACACCCTGTATAGATCTTAGGATGGCAAAACATAAGCAATTGATTGAACAACACTCTCAAAAGGTTTTTCCATATAAAATTGTTTGCTTGTTAATTGATTTAAATAAAAATAGCTAAAGCTCAAATCACACTTTACTGATGACTGGTTACAAAGGGTTTAATAAAAGAAGTGATTTCCATCGGCAAAACAAACTTTGAATCAAATTGATCATTGGCGAAGGAAGCCAATATACTGCAAGAAAATTTAGTGTGTATAAAACTGGATTAATATTGCTGGGAGTAAATATAAATAAAAACATTAAAATTTTTGACCCATCACTCATGGTAATGTAAATATGTAAATATATAATATGATATTCTAATAAGTTTGAAACATGGATACTGAAATTAACACATAAATTACTGATAAGAAATATTTTTTGTCAAAATAATAATTCATAAATATATATATATATATATATATATATATAACAATGGTTTTCTAATATGTTGCAGCCTGAAATAAAAAATGGTTACTTCTACCTGGGATAATGTCCCTTTGTTAGGGAAAATGAAGGATGGTTGGCAGGTCAGCGTTTGGTTTATTCAACAGCTTTTTATAGGCTTACAATTTACAATTTCATAAAGTAATTTTAAGAAATTTTTAGATAGTCTATTCATTGGCTAACAGTTTATTATTATGGGTTTTAATTTCCCTAAAAGCAAAAATACTGCTTTAAAGAAAAGATACGAATTTAGAAGATTTTGGACATCAGCATCACTAGGGCCAGCAGCTGACTGTACTTCATTCTTATCATCTTGGAATTTATCTTCATCCAATGCATCAATATCAACAGTTCGGAAGTTGGTGGATTGTGATGTTTTTGACATGATTTAATTATTTAATGAGGAATAACTAAAAAAACATCAATCATTGCCAGACTTAAAAGAGTGAATCTTAATATAAAATATAACTACAAAAGAGGCACTTAGCCTGATGACATCACTCAGAATAACTTAATGACATCACAGTAACCTAAAAATTTTTATAAATAACATTCCTTAAAAAAAACCTCAATTAATATCTTTATCATTTTAAAGTCAATTTTTCAAGCCATTTTACAAAAAAAAAAAATGATAATGTTTGGGTATCCCTTTACGGTTTGTTGTCTTGATGAATATTATAATGAATAATAATAATCGTTGAGTAAAGATGTTGAACTTCAAGAAAGACATACATAACATTACCAATTTTTGGATCGAGACATAACATTTTTTTTTTTCTTTTTTGTAACTGTAATATTTAAAGTGAAACCACAAACCACCATCTATTACGCTCTTTGACAAAGTAATTGATCCGATAGAGCCTATAAAAAATCTCTCTGATGATAACCTAGTAAAACTTATCTTATATGGTGGTATTTCATATAGCTTAGAAACTAATACATCTATTCTAAAAAATATTGTGCATAAAGAAAAAATATTTAATTGACAAACACTTCCTTTGCTCAAATAAGTTACATTGGATTCTTAGCCTAAACACAGTTGAACTAAGCTACAATTGCAATAAAAACATAGACAGAATTATAAGAACTTACAAAAATAATTGAAAAAGCAAAGAAATAGCATAGGTTTTAAAACACAGCCTCTAGCAGAGATGCTTCAGATCAGCAATTAATGATCAGTGGAATTGAAGCGATGGTCAACAGGAGTATGTAATGGCCGATCGTTTTGATTGGCTGACTTTTTTCCTTTTGGACCAATAAACAGTTTTTTTTTCTTTTTGAAAAGATAAGTAAATGAGACTTAAAAGCTTGTAATAAAAATATAAAAAAACATTGACTTGTATTAATGAGTGAACTCTTATAACACTCTTATAGTGGCCACTCAAAAATTCCATGATTTTTCCTCAAATTACCATGACTTACTGAAAAACTGATCTACAAATAATTGTGATCTTACATTAACACCAAATTGTACCACAAAAATTTATAAAAAATCATCAAACAACCTTAAGTTGGATAGAGAACTACGCATTAAAATGATACAAAAGTCGTCTTTTAATAACTGGTTGAAATAGTCCATGAGGCCAAACAAACGAAAATTTTAAAACATTACATAAGGTATAAAGACCCATTCCAATATTTAAAATTTGAAAAACTGAGCTAATTTGTTTTTTGACATTAACATTTCAAACTGAACAAAATATTTGCAAACTTTACCATAGATGGGAAAATGCAAAAGTAAGCAAAACTGATGTGGAAAAAATCTGAAAAACTATAAGAGCATAAAAAACTAAAAAACTTAAATAATAATCTTTTTTCTTTGACTAATCTTCAGAAAGCTTTTGCTTTAACTAATAGATCAATTTTGTTTGACACCTCGGCTTAAAAAATAATATAGTTTTTCAATGTCTACATTCAAAGAGTAAATACATGAGTCAATTTCAAATTTGTTTTTTCAATACTGTTGATCTCTCTGTTTTTGACTTGTGGTTCTTCTGCTTTTCCGTTAGAGGCTACTTTCTCTCTTCTGTTCCAAATTTTGCAAATATCGAGAACGGGCTAGTTTATAGCTTTTGCTTAACTCTTGGCTGATTTTGTACTCATGTACCTCTTTTTTGGTGTTGTAAACAATGCGTTGACCAATCAAAGTGGTCTCTCGAAGATTTTCAATTAACAATTATTTGTTAATGCTATAACAGTGTTAAACAGCACACTGACTCTGAGAAAGAGTGAAGATGACTTTACATACTTGCCAAACAGATAAGTAACCTTTATAACAATTCAAATAAGGAGTCAAAAACTCATTAACTCGATTCTTCAGATCATCAAACTAGGAGAAAAATTCTTTGTTCATTACTGCAGTGGTCCGAGTAAACTTTTCAAACTGATCATTAGCAGAACCAGCATCATGAGCAGTTATCCATTCAAATCGATCTAGATATGACATAATATCTATTTTTTTGTAATACGACGTATATATATTATTTCATGCTTTTTATAATTGTTGTATAGTTAATTTTTCGATTGTCACTGGTAAATAATTACTTATGTACTTATATACTTTACATTACTTTATTGTACTTTACTTTACTTTAACTACTTAATGTCTTACTTTTCAATAGGTGAGCCAAATTGTGTTAATGCTAACTCTTGATTCTGAACCATCTCAACAGGTGATAAACATGTGCCATTTCATACAATCACATACTATAAAGGACTTCTTTCTTTTATTTTTTGAACCAGTTGAACAGCAAAGTATTCTTTCTTAAATTGGTGTTTTGAGCCTTCAGATATTTCTTTTGATCTTAGAATAGATTTGACCACTGTCACGAGAATAATTGCATCAAATGGTAAATGATACTCCTTTCTGTCATTGCCAAGTTTTATCAACTTAAATGAAACATTTGCATAATCTAGGATTTCTTTCTGATAAAAACATGGAGAATCTTGCCCAGCATACGTTCAAGAGTACGTTGATGAAAGGAAACATTAAAAATCAGTTTGAAAATGAGTAGTTTGTCTTTGTAAAAACTAAATAATACTTCATACAAAATACACTTTGGCCTCTAAATCTTGATCAAACTCTCCCAATATGTCATGACATTAACTAAATTTCCTCATAGAGTGATAGCTCGCTCAGAAACTTGCTCATCTTCTATCCAGCGAGAAGAGCAGAATCTGAAATTGAGTTTAAAATTAACCCAGTCAAGGGAAGGAACACCCTTAAGTATCCTAGTGGTTTGAAATTTTGAAAAATGGAAAATATTGTGTGTAACATTACATTACCTTACCTGATTTTGCAGTCCACAAGGTTTTCCACTGATATTTTCAGCAAATAATTGGTTAATTATAAAATTAGCTATAGCTGTATGTAACCCACAGAACAAAATAACCCACAAAATTTCATTTCAATAAACTGTGTATAAAATAACTTCCTGTAACTCCATATTTTGCAAGCTACATGGATGGATAGTTAAATTGCACAGCATTATGATGATTATATTATTCATGTAATCACAATAGTGGAAATTATCAGCGATATAGTAGGTTATATACACTGGAAAATTTAAAAATGTCACATTGTTTTGATTAAAATATATTTTATTATGTATAAATTTCTAATTATGTATAAGTTTCTAATCACCAGTAAGAAAAATTACAATAAAAATAATTATCTGCCTCCTCTCCTATCTTATATAATCTAGAAAAACAAATGGCTTTATTTAATTTTGTAATTTTCAACGCAATTATAAAAAAAAAAAAAAAACAGATAGCTTAAAAGAAATTTTTCACAAATTTTTTCTCTGATATAGACATCCCGTCGGGCAGGTGAGACCTGGAATACCATATTGATTGATTTTTTAAATTCTAAGATATTTTTTCTACACCACTTCGAAATGCCCCATGCAAACCGCAACTTCCGATGTCAAGCAAAGTTGGAACTTTTAAGTCAGAGCGTTGGCTATTCATAAACTCAGCACTTTCTAATTGGTATTAAGTCCATCCATTGATAGTTGAATCATATTTTTGAACTTTAAGTTCAATTAAAGCTTCTTCTAAAGCAGGTACCTAGCTATGCATGGCCTATTATATTTTTCTTCACCTCTTCATTTATAATATCAGTCTTCTCTATATTCATCACTTAATATTTCTCTACTTCTTCATTAGACGTCATTTACAGAAAGAAATGACATTATTATCTTTGTAACAATCATAATGCAAAAATCACATAAAATATCCAGGTGTCTACGTATTTCCAGGTATATACCATATTTAGAAGTTCTAGACCTTAGCAGTTCTCTAGATCTAGCCAGCTCGCAATCAATATCAACAACACAATAGCCTACGCCTACGGAAGAAGATACAGAAGAGCATTACCAAATGAAAGGCTTGATCAATATACCTTTATAAGCATATGCTTTCAGAATATCTCATAGAGCATACATGACAGATACACTTGACAGACACATATGAAAAGAAATATTTAAAATATAAGTAATGTATACTATATATATAATACATATTGTTATTATTGGTTATAAAATATTAAAAATATAAGGTACCTATATACTATATATTGTTATTATTTTGTATATAAATCTTATCTATATTATGTAATATATTTACAACCTAGAAATCCACATTTTATGATTATCTTTGTGCAAATATCTTGTAAAACTAGAAACGATACCAGAGTAGAATGAAAATAAATAAAAACAAAAATTACACGGCTGTCCTTTTGGATCGGCCCCTCTCCTCAGTCCAATAGGAAAACGTCCAATCTCTTCATGGAAAATACGATATAGTCTAAAAGAAGCCATAAGGTTGAGGTGTCACAAGAAAAAATAGAAATTTTTTACACTGCAAACAATATTAATATGCAAATTGCAGGCAAAAAAAAAATTGAAAAAAAAAAACAAACTGGAATATAAAATCCAAGACGTGTGTGTCGGTATTAGATCTAAACATAGTAGGTTTGTGGTCCTCACATATTTACCCTTTTCAAACTACAGTATGTTTTTTTTTTAAGAATTACTTAACTCAGACCTGAGCCTTCTGATTCTTAAAAAAACAGCAAAAATAACCTGTTAAGTATTCTTAAGTGATTCTTATTATTTTTTTATAACAATCAGCTTCAATGATTCTTAAACAAGCGATTCTTAACTATTTTCAGGGGCGGATGCAGGTTTTTTTGGGGGTGATGCCTACATCTAAACCCTCCCAGCACAGCTCACCATGGTTGGGCTGTGCAGAAAGAATTTTGTACATGATTTTCCTTAGAGTGCCTTTTAAAGCCTACTTATTCATTTTGTTGCTTCCAAAAATCTACTAAAACCACACATTTTACATCAGCTACATTACGGAATAGTCGACCATTAACAATTGGGGTGATCAGCATAAACCAGTATTGGAAATGTATATATTTCTTAAAATGTAATTATGACTATTGCAATCTAATGGTTCGATAATGAGGTTGTTTCGTTGAGCGAATTTCGTAGGCGCAAATGGGCGTTCTAAGTACTCCAAGACCTGCCAAGTGGGCCAATCTGGAAATATTGTTTCAGCAATTTGTTGGTTCCCCACTTTAAATATAACAACAATCACTATTACTGATCAAACAACTGTTGTTTCACCCAGGTTATCACCTAAAAAAAAAGCAAAAGAACGGGAGAACTGAACTAAATAAATCTCAATAACATATATACGACTTTTTAATACAAATTCGGAGCAGAAGAATGGTAGAAACTGCTGTGATCCTTTTTTCGCAAAAGACTACAGAAATAATTGTACACCAGGTTTAAAACTATGCTCATTGATACAGAATACGACCCATCATCTAATGACGAATCTGAGGAATCAAAAACAATAAGCTAAATGCTAGTTTACAGACAATGGCAATATCACATTTACATTGGCACAGCACAGAAGGAAACTTGAACTACAGATTAATACGGAGGAATTTCTGCTATACTGAGGGGTAGTAATGCAGCCAGAAATGAGTTTGATATAACCAAAATTTGTAGGGAAAAAAAACACAAACGGATTCTCCCTTTTCTTGATGGACAAGTTAGTAAATAATAAAACGTTATTATTATGTAATAAACCCAGGGTTGCCCTCCATTACTGGATTCTCCCTTTTCTTGATGGGCAAGTTAGTAAATAGTAAAATTTAT
>JAUZNK010027042.1:0-19518 GCA_035046665.1 Euphysa ruthae
ATTTTTGTTTTAATTTTTCCAAATAATGTTTCTTCACATTATGTTTAAATGTATTAATATTTTTACTAGCTTTTGTTTATTCACTAAGATCGTTCCGTATCGAGGGACCCATATAAGAAATTGTATTTTGACCTTGGCTAGTTGTCACAATGGTTTTATAACCTATTCTCAAAAGATTGTCCCTTTCTATAACGTCAGTGGTAGACTGTGACAGGTGGTAGAGGGTGGATGGTTGTAGCCTAAAGATCTTTTTTTTAATGAAACTGGTCTTTTTAGTAACTTGGAAAAGCAAGTGGCTTATTGTTTTCAAAAAAAAATTTTTCACTTCAAAAATTTTTTTTGTGATATTCTTTTATTTTTTTGTTTTGTTTTCTGAGGTGTCTCAAGTAATAAAATTTGGTTTTAAAATGATATATGAACATTTTAAAAGAAGTTATGTATGTTTTTAAAAAGCATTCGTCTTGATAATTTCACCATATTTTAAACTAATTCTAAACTGGTCAGATCTGGTTTGAAAATGGTTTTTTTAAATCTTTCTGTGGGAGCTATGATCCACATGTGTTGTTTTTTGTATAACCTTTGAAAAAGTTATAGAAGTGTTATAATTTTGGCATGGTAGAATTTTCAGATCCGTTAATGGATCAAATTTTATCTGGAGTCTTATAGGTAGGACTGGTCTATAAACACATGTCAACATGTAATCTATTTATGATTTAAAATATTTATGATTTTTTGTTGAAAACATCCAGACATATGCTGAGGTATTCTTTATTTTCTTAACAATGATTTTGGGTGGAAAAGTAATATTTATTATAGGATCAACGATAAGTCGTATGTGATTGTTTATTGATAACCAGTAAGAAACATATATTGTCATAAAATCAAATATGGTATACGGATGCTAAATCAGGTAATCAGGTAATATGATAAATAAGAAAAATATTAAATGATCAGTCATTATAATGCCCTTTGCTTTCTTTTTTCGTTTTTGAGATCTTTTTTTTTTTTGAGGCCCGATATACTCTCACTTCTTGCTAATCTTTTAATAACAATGCTATATCCATATGTTATAAATGCTATCAGAAAAAAAATATCAAATGATAGATCTAAATAGAATCTAATTGATATAGCTAAACTATCTAAAGCAATAGGAATTTTATATAAGTGTAGGTTTTTTTAAAATTTTACTTCACGAAAACTATTACACTTTATTATTTATATTTATTTATTTATACTTAATGTGATATGCAAATATCGCTTTGGGGAGTACCTATCAAAAAAATCTACTAAATTAATTCAAACTTCAGAAAACGACATGCAGAGTTTTAAACTTTAAAGGGAAATGTGAAAGTTCTAAAACACTAATGCTCGAAAACAATGTTTTAGATATCTACCAAATTAATATATACCAAGTTTTTATGTTTATGTGACGCTTTAATTGCGTAGCATCTTCGATGCTTTATTTGAAAAAACTTCTCGCCAAAATCTAAAAGATCTAATAAAGATTCTATTATTTTTAAATTTCCATTTATAAAATCCAAGTTAAAGGAGTTAAAGTTAAAAGAGGTCATTGAGGTCTTCAACTCTGGAACGACTTTAAGGATAAAATTTTGAGAGATCTTAGTTATAATTCTCCAGCAATCAAATTTAATTTTTTAATTTAAAACAACATCTATTGATTTTTACATAAATGTAGTTTAACGTTTTTGTTTATATTTTTTTAAAACAATTAATTTCTTAATTTTAGTATTTGTTTATACTTACAAATGGGTCTTTAAAATAATCATTAGGTTCTCCCTAACATTCATCATCTTTGACTTCGTGTCAAGATCTTTTTATGATATTTTTGTTTTTAACATTAATGTTATATTATTATTTTGTAAATACTTACAAATAGTACATTCTTATCTTGACGAATAAAAAAAAATGTTAACCAAAAAAAAAAAAAAAAGGAATCTTCTATTTAGGCTGAACATTGAAAAACGTTATTAATAAACTTGCTGTTACAGAAATTACCCATAATAAGGCAATTACTATTTTGGTGTGCTTTAACGCACAGTGAACATTGTATTTTGAAACAATATTTAATGTTTCGTGTTAAGAATTAGTACGCTGAATTCATGTTCATTATTTTTCCTGTTCTGTCGTCAATAATTCTAACACCACATAGAAGAGACACGTGATAAATTTTGTTTAAAAAAACAATATATCATTTGCTGACGTTAATCAAAATGATTCTCTGTATTTCTCCATTTTGTTAATACCATGTAGCATGTATTCTATCAATAAAATTTTTTTAAGAATTTTAAATTTTATTTTGGTATAGTATGTGAATTTTGTTGTGGCTCGTGATTTATAAAAATTTCACTTAATTTTATGAAATATTCTTTTTTTAATACAATTGTAATTTCCTTTACTAGAACAATGTTTAAGTAAAAAATGTGAAAAAACAAAAAAAGAAAATGCTATCTTCACTAATCAAATTTTCTGTTTTTTTGTATCCCAAGCGATTCCTTGCGCAGAGTTCGTGTGAATTAACTTTACCTGAGTGTAATAAGAATTCATTAGAAATGTTGCACAATAAAACTTTAGTTTAAATATAAAACAAATTATTGGATTAAAACTGTACTATTTTACAATGAATTAAATAGTTGGTTATGTATTGTATGTATAACTATTAGACATAAATACACTCAGGTTTAGAATCACACAGTCTAATTATGTAATTGAATGAATACTGGAATTTTGTCTTAAATAGAATAAAGCTTTATTTTTGCATTAACATAAATTACTATGTATTGATTTTGTTATAAAAATTTTAATCATTTATCTATTATTTTTGGAAGAAATTACAGCTATACATAAATACAAACATTTATGTGTATAAAAATTTCCTATTTGATGTTGTTTAAATGATCCTGAAACAGTTAGTTACCTTGTGCATTTTAATGCAATGTATAAAAGTATCTAATAAAAAGATTCACCTAATATGATTTATGGGTATAAAACTTGATAGAAGCGAAGTAGAGATACAAGTACACTGATGTGTGAGGTATAAAAATCAATAAAACAAATCTCTTTGTTATTTGAGGTTTGTTTAATACTGCATGGTGGAAATTATTACTTAGATATTTTATGGAAGCAAAGAAATTAAATGTAATTACTTCTATAAGAGGGTTGGAATTAGAAAAGATGCATCCCTTATATAAAACTTAAGGTTATTATGTGATTTGAATCTTATTTATGTTCAGGAATTTTCAAGTTTTTGTATTTTTAGCATTTTCATTTTCATTCCTGACTTAACTTAAATTGCCGTAGTGCTGTATTTATAAGTTGTAAATCCGTCAAACTTTTTTTTCATCCTTATGTTTTTTTCCCGTAATTTTGTGTAAAGTTTAAGGTAGAAGAGTAACAATTTTAGACTTTTGAAAAAAAAAAAACTGAGTTTTTGACATTAAGAACAAATATGCTTAAAATCAATTTTGTGTCTAAACACAAAATTGTTGATGTTTATTAAATTCTGCATACACAGTTATCATAGTGGAATATTTTGGCCTACATGAACACCTATCTTTCCAGGGCCATATCCCATATGATGCCATATGATGCCAGCAATTTTGATAGTTTTTTGATTTTCTTCATGATATTTTGTTCTGATTTTTCCAAAATTATGTATGATGCTTAAAAATTTTATTTTTTATTTGTCACCAGCTTTAAAAAAACTTAAAAAAAAAAGTGTACAAGTATTGTTCTAAAAATACAGTTATTCACTAAATCCTTATTTTTTCAGATTTCTTTAAGTCTAACGTTATTTAGGCATGTATATCTACTGTACTTATTAAAACTTTATCTGACTTCATTTTGTTAAGGTGAACATGGCTTCCTCTTGAAAGACCCTTTGGTTGAAAACAAAAAGAAAAAAGAACTTAAGACAACATTCACTGATAGTGATGATGAGGAAGAAGACTTGGAATATACTCAGAATAAAATTTACGTCTATTCCTTGACCCCACCAATCAAACCAGTTGCACCAGAGAAGAAGTACTATCATATTCCGTTTGGTAGTGACAAACCGTGTGCTCATATCAAATTTCCATTTGAAGATCAGAGAAGGAGACATTACAATAGTATCTTGCTAAATAAAGTTTACAGTATATTGGTGAGCTTATTCTGTGACACCATCATCAACTATACTAAAATATTGATTTTCTATCAATTAAAATAAACTTGGCATTTGTAACATTCATTTTTAACTAATACCAGCTTACCTTGTAGTTTCTTTTAAATAGGCTTACATGTTTATTTCTTCAATTGCATGCTATAAATTTCATGAAGCTGCAATATCTGGTGAAAAAAAAAAAAAATAGAAAATAATTTTTCAACTTTTTGAAATTTTTTTTTGCTTAATCCTGAAAATTGGCAAAATCTTTTATCAAACTTCAATAATCAGTAAAAAATTTGGGCATAATTAGGCCATAATAATTATCATTTTACTCCTGAAATTGCAGGATGAATAATTTTAAATTCTTGAAAGTTAATTTTGGCTTTTGTTTTTTTTATTTGATCAACAATGAAATTTAAATAAAATCTAGCTTCCACCAGTGTTTTGTATATTTAAATACAATGTTTGTCTTCTACACATCAACTGATTCTGGTGGTCACCCTTTGAGTCATCTCAAATTTCTTGAAATTTAGGAATGAAACCAGGATAATTCTTAATTTCATTCTTTTATCGGTAATAATTTACAAATAAATATTATTAATAAATAATAATAATTAATTAATAAATAAAATTTATAAATAAATGCTATACTAATCATTTTAATTCATTAAAGTTTGTGAAAAAAGCATGATTATTTCACTTTCACATTGAGGGTGTCATTTGGCCAAATTAAAGTCAATTTCAGTTTTGCTTTGTTGTTTTAATATTAGCTGAGTGACAACGTGTTTTGGTAGTTTATTTTATAATGAAACCACATAATTTTATTTTAGAGCACTTACCGAAGTAGTTAATTTCAGTTGAGGTTTTAAAAAAAAAGAAAAAGTTTCAGAATGCCAAACCTTTTCACAGAATTAGATTATAATAATTTATTTGCAATTTAGGGTCAATATAGTATAAATAGTACTAAAATTCCCATATGTTCTGCTCAAACAGCTATGATGTAAATCTATCTTTAATTATGTAATGGTTAGTTGAGCTGTTACTGCTAGTTTCAAGTTACAGATTTATGAGCATGGAGCGGACGCCTCTCATCAAATGTGTATTTGGCATAAATAATTTATTGAAAACAAATCCAACTTAAGTTCTAAATGCTTATAAAAACAAACTTAAGAAATCTACATATATGGGTGGGGAGGGGTTAAAAACAGCTGTTGCATTGAAAAAGCTTGAGAAACTGCTCAACCCTAACACCATGCATTATCCTTTTATAACTCTAACATTGATTATTTAGGTTACTATTAATTTATTAAATTTAGGCTTCATCTGTGTTTCAATTGTTTTTTTTGATTTTTAGGAAGACAATCTTGAAGAATTGGATGAGCGTGTTCGTCTTGATATGCCAAATACACATAAGTTTTTGAAAAGACTGATGGGAGATGTTGTGCATCACTGCAGGTTAAATATTAATTGTCAATGACTGTGTTCCTATTATTACTTAACAATTTAGATAAAAAAACGTTAACAGAGTAAGTCCTATTTAGTGCATTTTTAGTCTAATGAAATAAAAAAATGAGGTATATATGCGTTCATTTTCTTGTTATTTAAACTCGAAAACATGATAAGTATGAAAAGATTTTTGTACAGTATTGAGCTATTTCAGAAAATCGTTGCACTTTTATGACAAACGACTATGAGGAATTCCTTAGGTAGTGGGTCAAATTCAACAAATTAATTCAGGTGTGAATATGTGACACAATTATAATGGAACACAACTAAGCTTATAGGGAGCCATATTTAAATAAAATTTTTCTGATATCCGAAGACTTACGATAGCCAGGACGCCTTCGAGTTGAAGGTAATCGTGGTTTTAAGATGCTCATTATAAAAGTAAATTTAAGAGCAAAATTACAATATACATAAAATAAATAATATATAATATAATAAATATAATATAATAAATATAAGTAAAATATAAATATGCAATATAATAGTTGGTCCTAAAATTTTTTTCTCCAAATTGTCAAAAGGTATTTTTAATTGGGTAATTCTTTTATGATTTTGTTTATGTAATCTTTGTTTATAGAATTATGTTATACTTTTGTGTTGTTGTTAATTATTCATGTATTTAAATTTTAGCTTATACATTGATTTAGCTGATGGTAAAAAGACAGCTACACATCTTGGAAAGAATAGGTTGGACACTGAAAGAACAAGGATGGTTGTATTAGAGATTGTAAGTGTAGAGCATGTTTACACAAAAAATATTCAAGTTTTTTTTGTTTCGGTTTTTTTTCTATGATGTTTTAAAGTTACATATGGTTGCATATTTTTTGTTTCAATTGCTTGGTTCATTTTACTTTTATATCTATTTGTAACTGACTCTTCTCCAATTTTTTTTTAAATTAAATAATTCACCATTTTTGACAATGACTAATAAAAATTAGTATAATCTACCTAAAGTTTTCTTCCTGAGAAACATATACTCTGCTTTAAAATTTAAACTATTTTAAATCTTTGAAAAAATTTTTATAGGCTAATCATCTTTCAAGTGATAAACGTTTCATGTTGATGGTGGTTAGATTAAAAATTTTCTTGAAATTAAAATTAATTTTTAGATAATGAAGATTGGTTCAAAATCAAAATGATATCGTTTATCTTCTTTTTTAAAATCTAAATTTAATTTTAATGGCTATTTTTTTCAATGGTTTTTCCTGGTTTGGAAAATATTTTCGTAATCCTTTTTTTATTTCTCTTATAGAATATTTGTTCTGTCACTGCTTGAACTAACTTGTTCATCATTAGGACATTTATCTGTTTCTCTTCTGAAATAGTTTATGTGATTTGAGGATATAAAAGATTTTAAAAGTGTGACTAAGGGCCACTTAACTGTAATTGAGTTCTTAACGTCATCTTGAGTTCAAAATAAAATTTTCTAGACATGACAACATTTTATGACATCAAAATTGACTTCAAAAAAGTTGAATGCCTTTTGTTTAAATAGAATGATCACTAATAAAAAGAATTTAAACAAAGAGTTAGATTTAAATAAAGTTTTGTGTTCCAGAAAATTTGTAACATATTGATATTAAATATTCTTGTGAAAAAATAAATTTAAGGAATAATTTTGCAAAGTAAGGTAATTTTTTTAGATAATCGAAATGATTTTTGATAAATTTTTGGTTAGTATTCATGATTGCATTGAACAGTTTTTACTTTTTTTTTCAGAAACATGTTTCAATGCTTGCTGCTGATATTGGTGTACTCTGTGCTTCTCCAGATAGTATGTCAGAAAAAGTACGAGAAGCTCACAACCTAATGCGAACTATAAAGAGATTCATCAAAGAAGTAGTACTTTTTGTTGATTACTAACATTCCAAATTTTATGTGTAGGAATATTCAAATAGATATTGAGAACTCGAAAAAAAATTCAAAAAAATGGACTTTGATAAGCTTTTAGGCTTTTATCATTCATATATTGGCAATATTTTTTTGGTGTGAAATTTTATCAACAAAAATTTACAAATGTATATAAATAATGGTGAACGATATTTTTAATATGGTCAAATTTATCATATTAATTTATGTTGCAGACTGTATGGGATGATATATTTTCTTTTTTTTATGGCAAGAAACCAGACTTCGGAAAGGGTGTATGAGGTGCAAATGATGAGGTTAATTTATGGTGTGAATTAGTCTTTGATTTTATGTGAAATTAACTGTTTTTCACTACCGATGATATATTTACTTTTCCAGTCAAATGTATGACTTATTTTCCTAGCAGTGTTTCAGTGTTTTGCTGTTAATGTAAGGTTTTTAAATATGTGTTGATGTTTTTTTATTTATTAATCTTGCTTTTTAGATTATTTTTAGACTGCATTATTATGAAGCAAGTAATAGGTTTCAGTAATGTAAAATTCATGCTCAGATTTCACTAGGAATGGAATGTATTGAAGTGTTTGCCTTTGTTGATAAATGTATTTTGTCGGGTAATTATTAGCGAAGGTGCTGCTTGCTGATAAATGTATTCTGTTGGGTAATTATTAGCAAAATTACTGTTTGTAGGTGTTGTTTTTCAAATTAAAGCCTTTTGGAGTCATTGATGATGTCTTTAGCACAAGAAAATATTGAGTGGACAATACTACCTTTAATGATTTAGAGTAGTTTTACTTAAAGCTGATGTTTTGATTACTGATTTAAGGAGGTAATACAAACACATTTTAGAAAATGATCTGTAACAACAATGCAGTTATGTTGTTAAGGTGTGCAATTCTCCAATGTTGTGAAGATCTTACTTTCAATTTATCTTATTGTCTTTCCAATGAAGTTGTAAAAGACACCTGGTTGTATGAACTTAGAAATATGGTGTTTAAATCTTAACAATGATCACAACTTTAAAAATATATAATGATAATTCCTTTCAAAGCAACATGGTAATTTGATAACTTACCCATAAACAACTTTTGTATTCATGATCTAGATCTCTGATGAGATTTTATTTAGGTAAAACAACCATTTCTTCTTGTCATTTGGATTATGTATAAAAACAATTTAAAAAAAAAAATGATTAAAAATAAATTAAAATAAGAACAACCATCAAATTAATATTAATTACTGATCAGGTAAAGGCTCAACAAAGTTAATTGATTAGTTTCTGTGTGTAATATTATGATAATTTTATATAGCCCCAGCATGGATTGCCAGACATATTTATATGGATGCTAAGTGGGAATAGACGAGTTGCATATACTAGAGTCCCAGCTGAAGATGTTTTATATTCAAAAGTAGATTCTGAAAGAGGAAGAAATTGTGGAAGAGTACAAACAATATTTTTAAGAGTAAGACTAAATATATGTTTTTCTTAAAATAAACTCATATTATGCACATATATTAAGTCTTTCAACATCAGAAATTAGTTTTTACTGAAAGCTCAGTTATTTATTCGAGTGAAATATTGATATTTGATCAAATTGGAAATTAAAATTTTTTGTTTATTAGTCAAAGTAAAAAAATTTAAGTAAATTAAAAAAAAAAAAAAAGGCTTGTTATTGTTTGAGAACTTCTTGATATCCCCATTATTCTTTGTGTATTTTTAATTCAGCTGCCAGGTAAACAAGGGCATGGTGAGATGGGCTGGGCAATTCAGGCAAAGGTTGAAATACGATTTTGGTTGGGACTGGTTAAGCACCGATCTGAATATCTGAGAGATGCTCCTGCAGGGTTTCAAACAGTAAGTTATTAATTATATTATACTTTTTGTTATGATTTCTAATGAAGCTAAAATAGGGTAAAACCTTTTAAATAGACTTCGGCACAAAATCACTCCCAATGAGCCTTTTTTTGACTAAAGGGATTTTTAAATTTAAAATAATTTTTTTACATATTGATTATGTTATATCTTTATATAGAGAACGTGAAGTTATAAATGATATTATTGAATATTCAGGTGCTAAACTGTTTTTTGAAATAACTATTAAATATATTTTTCAAAGCCCCACCATATTTTAATTAATCTTAAACAAAAAAGTTTGATAATTAATTCAAGCAAATGAGTGCAAATCCAAAATAAGGGAATGTTAGCTTTTTATGTTATTTTATTCAACAACTGACTCACCTCTTTTATTCATGATTTTTAGTGTTTTTTGTCAACTATATTTGAGTGTATTGGAAAAATCTTTGTGGAACATATAATATAATTTTCCTTCCAATAGTTTGCAAACTCAACCCTTAGTAAGAACTGGAATGAAACAATGGTCAAATGTTTTGTGAATGGGTTTGAGTAGCTCGTATATACTTAATAAATTATTTATATCATAGGTTGATTTATATTTAAATCTGCTGACAATGCAATATATGTAGTTTGTGGTTTTGTTTTAAGCTATATATGAAAGTTTTTTCAAAGTGATATTTCTATCCATCTTCAAGCCTATTCGCATAGTGTACACATTAAATTAAAAGTCTCAATGAAATATTCACCGTTGTTGTAGTAATTTATGGTAGAAAACCACCAGAAGTCTTAGAGAAACGTTGATTTGATTGTCAAGAACATGTATTCAGAATTTTCTGTTTCACAGTTGATTCATACAAAGGCTTTCGCAAGAGCATGGTTGGCATAATAATTTGAGTTTTTATGGCTATATGGCATGAATAATTTCTATTGTTCCAAGGATTAATAAGTTTTTTTCCTGGATCACTCGATAGAAGAAGAAATATGATATTAGGCTCTCCATGAAGTTCTATGAATTTTTTGCTTCTATTCATTTTTTCCAGTAACTGTTTATTAGTTCTTCTAGAATTATTTTGTTATTATTTATAGCTATACAAAACCCTGGTATACAGGTTTGTTAACCCTAAGGATACCTTTCACTGTTTGCCTAAATGGCTTAATGCATAGCTATTTATTTCTGCTTATGCAAGATTTACATGCTGGTAATAACTTTTTGATGGATCAGTCACTTATGATTAGACTGCGTAATCATCAGTATATTTATTAAAATTTGACTCACAACATTAATTCAAACCCAGTACTCCATCATTCCAATTATGTCAGTGAATGGATACCAAAATAGGGCTTAACCCTATTTATTGAGGTTAGTTATGATTATAACCCACCACCTTTCTAGAAATAAAACCACTTATCTATTACTGATAAGGATTTGGTTTGGTCGTCAGTATCATGAATTATTCATATTACTCGGTAATTGCGATTGATTGAATCAAAGTACTTTGTGACTAAATTAGCAAGAATCTGCATATGTTTGAATTTGGTCTAAATACTACATCCGATTTTCAAAATATTTTTTTGCTGCTAAAAATTGGTGTATGAGCTGTTTTGAAAATTTTATTGTGCGCTTAAAACAGACCATATTTTTGATAGGAGATTTTTGTCATTTGTCATTGCTTATCTGTTGCCAATAATTTTTGTTTTGTTTTTCTTATTAATATATTTTTTATAGGAATCAGATGCTCTATCAACACTTGCAGCACCTCCAGAGTTTCTGCAATATACTGGTAGTTTAATTTATTCATATTCTAAACACTGTTGTTATAGAATATTATATTATATGTGACTCCCCAAGCAAAAACATACATATTATAGTAATGAACTGTTGCATCTGATATCACAATGAGACAAAGTAAAGTGTGGCCATGGATTGATTATAGTATCAAAAAGATATTCATAGTTCATTTCCCAAATCCATATTTATCATATTGAATTGGCCAGATTTTTTTTTTAATAGCATAAGTCAGGAGCTAATTATATTTACTTATTCTTTTCATTAAAGAAATGAAATGAAATATAGTATCTTTGAACAGTGCAGCTAACTTTTGAAATAAGTAAATATACCTAATGTCAAAAATCTGGACGATGCTGGTATTTTTTTGTTTTTAAATTCTAAAGCTTATTAAAATGAAATTAAATCGCTCTTTTTTGATCAAAATGCATAGTATTGGTCTCCAAGTTGACTTTGACAAACTATCAACATAATATTTCTGTTTAAGACTCAAAATCTAACAATGTCACCCTAATTTGTCGTAATAAATTTGTTTATTTATATAAAATTGAAAATTCAATACATGTGTTTTTAGCCAAACCAACTAAGATCATTTAAAATAAGTTTAAAGATTGTGTTTCACTTTGAAAAAGGATTCAAGAGCTTCATATTTTGAATTTGAAAAATTAGGTGACATAAATTTTGAATAAAAAATTATGTAATATGTTACAATAAAAAAATTTTCACCTGTTAATGACCTTTGTTTCAAACTTTGTAGTTCTTTGCTTATCAGACATCGTCATATAATTCATTTTACCAACAGTGAAGAATTAGGGCTGTGACTGATAGCAAGTAATATTTTTACTGGAGAAAAATTTTCTGCTCTCTTGACTTTTTTGAATAATTTTTATCAAAATAATGAAAACGATCAAATTATTTTTAATGAGCAGTGATACTAACATTAAGTCACTTGATAGATTGTTTTAATAAAGTATCCTATAACAATATTAGGTTATACCAATATTTTGTTTTCAGAGAAACAGAAGTTTTTGGTTAGAGCCCACCTTTACCAAGCACGTAGCCTTATAGGGAGTGATGACAGTGGTCTATCAGGTAATTTTTTATTTATTTTTTATATAATTAAGCTTTTATCTAAAGGTTGTTTTTCTGAGAGTTTATTATTTAGTTGACTAATTAAAAAGAAAAACTAGATTTTGTGTAAAAGTTTTTTTTTTTTGAAATGTTTGTCTAAGATAGAAAGGCATAATTTAGGTAGAAGTTGTATATTTTAGGTTATAAAATTATCTCTGCGCTTCTGCCCGCCAACAATTGAGATTATTCTTTTGTCACCTGGTGTGTTTGGTATAATTATTTAAACTTTTTATCACATTGAAATCGCAAAATATTGTGCATATATTGAGGGTATTTTTGTTTCTGCTTGAGAATACTAATTATTCTAAATTTTTTATTAGATGCTTTTTGTCGTTGTATTGTGACATACAAGCAGCAGCAGACATATGTAGTTTGGGAAACAAGAGCTCCTACATGGGACATGATGCTCAAGTTTGAAGATATTGAACTTTGGGGAGAAGTAGAAGAATTTGCTGTCAATCCACCAATAATTGTACTAGAAATATTTGACCGAGATCCTGGGGTAAGATTTTTAAAATACATGTTTGTAAGTTATATTTGTTAAAACTGTTATATTTTGTGGTAGGATAACAATTTCTTAATATGGAATAAATTAAGCCGATACAAAAGTTCTGAGAATTTTGGTTTATATAAACCTGAAGATCTGTTTTTAGTTTTATAAAAACTGAAACACAATCGTTATCAACCATTACCTTTATGATATTTTTGGACTGCTGGCAAAGCCAATAGAATCATATCAATTCATCCATGTCTGTACGTTTGGTCATCTTTTTCAAAAGCACTTTATTAATTTTTTTTCAAAACTTTTGTTTGAAGTCATGACACTAAAAGGTTTAGATTTTTGAAAAATAGTTCTTGCTTTTTGGTACTGGACCCAAATAAAAAGATTTAAAATTGATTTATGTTTTTCTTCTTTATGGTGCCACGTTATAAACATATCGTCTATGTAGCACCACCTTACAAAAGGTTTTTTTAGGGCCTGCTGCAAAGATTTTTTCTTCAAGGGCAGCCATATATAATATCGCATAACTGGGTGCCATTTTAGTCCCAATAGCTGTACCTCTGAGTTGCTTAAAAACCCGATTATATTTGAAATGGTTGTTTTTAAGAACATATTTCTCTAACTCCAAGAGGCTCTCCGTGGAGAAATATTTGTCATCACATTTATTTAAAGCTTCTTTAATAGCTTTGAAATATTCTTCATGTGGGATATTAGGATAGAGACCTACAACATCAGTGGTACATAAAATAAAATCAACGTATTAAAAAAATTTTTTGCATATTTCCGATATATTTATTTCATACATTCTTTGAATTTTTGATATGGGAAAGAAGAAGTGAACTACAAACTGTTTTACTATGATTAAATTGGAGAATAAATTCACATTTAAAATGATATTTCACTGAAAGATTTGGCTATGAAATATCTTTAAAGATTTAGATTGTTATGATAACAAATAATATTTACATGAAGCATGCATTTTATTTTGTTCTATAATTGATACAAGCTACATTAATAAAAATTTGGTCATTCAAATTAACAGAATTCAAGTATCTTTCCTTTAGTTTTTTATTATCACCAGGGCTTTTGTTTTAAATACCAATTATTGCATTTTGAAATAAGTTTTATGTAATTATTTTTTTTACTTTATTGAGTTGCATTTGTTTTATCTGCCTATAATATGTTTCCAAGAAACGATTCTTCCATTAAAAGGGAGTAAAAGGGAAAACTCAATGACTAAAGACATTGGAACCATACATAAAGATTATTTTATTCTGAAACATCCCAAATAATTGAAAATATGAATTTATTTTAATTTTTTATTTGTTTCCAGGGTGATGAAGAGTTCATAGGGCGTGTACTAGCAAAACCTGTTGTTAAGCTGAGTGAAGAAGCTTACGCTAAACCATTCTTTCCCCCATCATTACAATGGTTTCCAATATATCGTGGTGAAACAAGAGCTGGTGAGCTTCTTGGCGCATTTGAAATGTTGCATGTAAGGTGCTTTGCATAAATTTTGTCATATAGGATTTTTTTTTTTTTTTTTTTTGTGCATATTTTGCCACATTTTCTTTTTTGATGCTATTTCCTCATTGATCTTTCTCAAGAAAGACTCCCTTGATTAATCTCATCATGGTAATTTTAGGTCTAAACAATTTTTTATATATATATTTTTTAATTTGCTTGAAGTTAAAGGTCCATGAAGGGCATCTTTTGACCCTAATAGCCATCCCTCATAAACTCTTTTTTTTCGGTACTAAGCCCATATATAATATTTTGTCTAAAACAATGTTTTTGAATTTCTCTTGGAAAAATTTTTTTTAAACTTTTGTTTGAAGTTAAAGGATTAAATTGATATCTTTTATATTAAAAAGTAAAAAGTAGCCCTTTTTGCAAGATATTGCCTGTTTAAAAAGTCACTGGATAGAGAAAATTAGCGAAATGTGAAATGGAATGACCTTCCAACTTTATTCTTGTTTGCTGCTTCTGTTTGGTAGGTCTAAAATTGGTTATGTTGTAAACTGTGGGCTATGCCATACTGCAGAGAACCCATATTTCATAGTAAAATTTTTCAAATCACTCGAGTATATTTTTCTGCTGCAGCTCCAAGTTTTACTTACTGTGTTAACAGAATTATCAACAGGAAGCAATTTGATGTACGTTTGATTTATTTTGAAGCAGAATCATTTGTCAAAAGGAATAATATCATGTCCCAGCTCGAGTACAGCCATATTAGCTGAAACTTTAGACACTTTCAAATAAGTTCACCGCTATTTGGGTTATGTCTGCTATATGGTGCAAATATTGATGGATCTTATGTGAGTTGGAAGATGGTTAAGCTAACAAATTAAGAGTGCAAAGATAAAGATCTAGATTTTCACTGAAAAAAGTTTCCGCCTCCTTGTTCTGTAGGGTGCTTATAAAACAGCATAACATCAGAATATGTTCCATCTTTTAAGTTAGATAAGTTTTTCAAAACTTTTCTATTTTTAAGAAAAGTTCAGTTAGAATATCTGCTTACCTTAGTGCAAAATTTACTTCGCATTGTGTGAATGCATTTATTCCCACTAGAATATTGTGAACAATACTGGCTTGAAAACCAGAAAAAATTGTTGAAATAATGGTAATTTTAATTTGTATTGATTTATCAAATAGATAACTCATCTATTACCAATATTTCAAAATCCATAATGAATGTTATTAAGCCAGTCTTAGCCCCCTTTTAAGCAAAGCCGGTTCGTAGCCTTTTTTTTTTCTTTTTTTTTCCAGCAGGGCACCCACTTTTATCTTTTTACATTAGCATTTAAAGATATAAATTACATCTTTAATGAATCATTTTATGACTCAAAAAAAGTCAGGATGTTTGAGTGAAAAAGTCATGAGTTGCCAGGATTATAGCCATATAGTCTGTAATTTGAGTGGCAACCTTGATTGATAAATTATGTACACTCTGCTTTATATTTCTGTAGGAAAATATTAACATCAATGTGAGAAATTGCTATACCTTAAGTTATTATTTATCATGTAGATTTCTGAAGAAGAAGGTGCTATTGTGGACCTCCCCATTGATCCTCCTTTTGAGGATGGACCTGAAGGTATGATCATGAAGGTACCTGAAGAGATAAGGCCTGTGATGCAGAAGCATAGAGTAGAGGTATCAATTTTAAGTTCTTTATAAAGTAGTATTGAAGTCCATTTTAAGGTTTATAAACTCCCTTATGTGTATCTTTGTTTTGCTTGGTTTTCTCTGCTATTTTAAACTTTTTTTCAATTTATGAACAAAAGCCAATATTGTATTTTCATTCTCAAGTTTTGATTGTGATAAAATTTTGTTTACGGATATCAAAACAATTTTAATGTCTTAAATGTGAAACAAAAAAAGGTTCCTGTTGGGATATATGTAAACTATTGTATTTGTATTTATAAATGTAATCATTGTATTTGTAAATGTATTCATTGAGTTTTCAAAAAAATTGGTTTAATCTTTTATATCTCCCATAATCTGAATAATTGTATTTTTTTTTTTTTTTTTTTTTTGTTTTTATTATTAAGGAAGTACAGGCAAGCAATATTTTGGTTCATGTTAAATTTCTTATTATATAGATCTTATTTTGGGGTGTTCGAGAACTGAAAAAAGTTCAGTTCATGAATGTTAATCGACCTCAAGCTGAGTTAGATTGCTGTTATAAAGTTACTAAACAAACAGGAGAAGAGGAAACTGTAGTGAAATCTGTTGTTGTGAAGAATGCAAAAAGAAATCCAAATTTTGATGACAGTGTTGATATATTTGATGTGGTATGTGATTATAACCTAATTTTCTCATAAATATTTTCCACTATGGATTACATTTAAGCAAATGTCGTAAAGAAAATACTGAATTTACTGTCTGTATTATTGGTTCCCTTAGCTATAGCTTGGAAATTCCCTTCTACCAATGCATCTGTCACATGCTTTTCTCCAATTTTTTTTTTATTTTTCCAAAAAAAGTGATAAGAATATATAACATTATTAACATGTAACATATAACATTTGATTCATATCAACTTGGACTGTTTTTCTTGCCTCACAACTGCTTTATTTATAGGTTTTTTCTGTAAGCACCTTTTTCACATTTATCACAGGGATATCCAGATAAATAAATGGTAAACATCAAGTATGAGTTTTAATAGAAAATAAACGACTCAGAAGTTGTTGTGAATTTTTGATATCCATGCTACCTTGAAAAAGAAGTACTGCAAGTTTGGGCAGGAACTTATGATCAGTCATTGAGATTTGAGTCGAAAAAGAGCTCTCAACTTACCCGTAATAATATGAACTGGATATTGGTCAGAGTTTAGAAAATATTGAAATTGATATCCCAGCACTCTATAAAGTACTTTGGTTTACAGGTTCTCTTGGTGGAAGTGATGACTATTTGAGGTCAGAAAAATTATCCTTTAGCCCAAAACAGTTGAAGGATTTTCTGAAACTTATTACTCCTCCTAGAGGCATACACGGGAAAAACCAACTGGAATCTTTAGCACCAGGTGATGAAGGGCAAGTTTTTTCTGAAGAGGAAAGTTATGATGAAGAAAAAAATTGCCAAAAAGTTGAGGAAAAATGCATAATTTGTTGATCATCTTGGTTTATTGTTGCAGAAGGTAGAAAATTACACTAGACTCAATCAATATGTCATCAGTATCAAGAAGCAATACATTATAGCACATTGTAACGTTAAAACAAATGCATTAAAACAGTAAAGCTAAGCTGGGACAGTATGAATTGATTGCACTCACCATTCTTTAGAGCAAGACGACAGTGACGTTAGCAATGTTCAAAAACCTCTTTGAAAATTTAAGTTTTAGGAATTTTTTTATTTTGATAAAAGAGGACTTTGTTCTTCTGATTTTAAACAATTTTCTTATGTGTTAATTTTTTAGACATTTTGTGCTTTTTTCAAATTCCAACCCCGCAATTATTAAGAACTCCCACTGTCTGAGGTTTCATATATATTTCATGATCTGCTAAATTATGAAATAAAACGCTACTTTTTTTTCAGTGGCTACCAGAAATTGAGAAGTATCTTCCTCCAATGACTATTCATGTGAACGATTGTAGAGCATTTGGACGACAGGTACTTTGTGGAACTCATGTAGTTGAGACGCTGCACAAGTATTTCATGGATCCACTCAAATTTGAACCAAGAAAATTAGAAATTGAAGGTACTCTAAAATTATTGAGATTTGGTCATAGGTTTATAATTAAATCCAAAAACCTAAATTAGGAATATGGTAATTATTGTTTCAGTACATTGAAATATAGTTCAGTGGTTTATCCAACACATGTTAATAAGACGTTATATTGCTTTAAGTGCTCAAACTTGTCTAATGTTTAACCGACAATAAATTGCCATTTTAAGTCTTTTCAAAGGCTGTAAAAGCAATTTAGTGTCTTTTAATAAAAATTTGAATTGCTCTTATATAACTTTAAGCAATTAAATACATTAAGGGCGATAGATAAAAAAGACTAATGAAAAAGTGTGAAAGTAAAATAACACCAACGCGGCAGTCAAACTAGAAATTGGTAAACATGAATATTATTTCAAACAGAAAGGTAGAAAGGTATCTGCAAGATATTTATTCAAAGGTTAAACACATTTATGAAAAATTTAGGAACCTCTACAAAATAAAAATGTGAGTAGAAACGCTGGCATGAAAATCCAGGTCATTTTTATTTATATTTAGGTAATATTATTAATTTTTTTAATACATATTTTTACACTTTTTATTTATATTTAAGGTTTTTAATAATCTTTTTAAAAAAGATATTTACATTTTTAACAAAAATAAATTCATTAACTAAATTTTCCTTTTAAAGGATCTGTGCCAGGGTGTTGACTTAAAAGTTGCTTGAATGCTGGCGTTTTCAGGAAACCTTATAAATATCGATCAAAATGGTAAATATTAAGTACGAGTTTTAATAGACAATAAACAACTCAGAAATTGTTGTGAATTTTTGTACAAACCTAAAAAAAGCAAGTATATATTGGACACATTTAAATGATGATGGCCCTGAAGCCTCAATGGGGGAACTTCCTGACTTTGTACCACCATATTCTCAGCTGCTCCTAACTTTGCTGATTTTGCAGCTCATACAAATACTGGTGTCCTTAACGATAACCTGGATACGTCATTATCTTTATGGATTATATTTGTAACTTATTTATAATTTATTAATAACAGATTACTATGTATGTTCAAAATTTTTATAAATTCTGTTTTTGACTGATACAAATAATCATATTTAGAACCTGATGATAATAAGAAAAAGGAAGATACACAAACTGAAACTGTAATGTCTACAACAGAAGCAACTACTGGAGTGAGTTATAGTTTTTACTTCTACTACACACTTAGATTGCTATTATTATGAGATTCAGTCAAATACATTTTTTTTGTCTAGAATATATTTTGTTATTTTTTGTTCATTTTCCTGTTAGTTCATTCCTTAGCTGAAATTTAATTGTTTCTCATTTTATTTTTTTAATTTTGTATTGACTGCTAATAATCTGTATTTACATGGCGAAGTTTTGCTTAAACCATTTTGTATTGACTGCTAATAATCTGTATTTACATGGCGAAGTTTTGCTTGAATCATTTTGTATTGACTGCTAATAATCTGTATTTACATGGCGAAGTTTTGCTTAAACCATTTTGTATTGACTGCTAATA
>JAUZNK010027053.1:0-19518 GCA_035046665.1 Euphysa ruthae
ATAATTAATATAAATAATATAAATAATATAAATAATATTAGAAACCAGTCAGAGTTTTCAGGCCTATGAAAAGTCGCGTGATTTTTAAAACAATTCCTTGGATGAATTGGTCTTTGGATGAATTGGTCTTTGGATGAATTGGTCTTTGGATGAATTGGTCTTTGGATGAATTGGTCTTTGGATGAATAGGTCTTTGGATGAATTGGTCTTTGGATGAATTGGTCTTTGGATGAATTGGTCTTTGGATGAATTGGTCTGTATATTTACATTTAAAAATTTTTGTGTGCTTAAGAAAATTAAGATTGATTTTTTTTCAAACATCAAATGGGACTATGGCTTCACCTTAACCTTTCCATCCTATTGGTATGGCTTCACCTTAACCTTTCCATCCTATTGGTTGGGCTTAACCAAAACATAAAAGTTTGGCATAAAACAAAAGAAAAGTTTAACATTAACAGAAAATATGGTTAAAATACATCCAACACAATAAAAAGTATGAAATATAAAAGTAAAACACTTTCATAGTCAATATCATTATTGTTGACATCGTTATGTTTTATGTAATTTAAAATAAAGGGGACTATCGGAATCTTTACAGTAGTAGATTAAAAGGTCAGTAGACTCTCCAATATAAGATAGTAGGACTAATTCTTACTGATTCGATGGCATTTTTTGCGATTTGTAAACCAACATAACCTGTTGAGTGATTTACATTCACACCAGTTTCTTCCATCTTCTTTGATAACATATTTATGAATACAATCTTAATTTTCTGACAACAGTGTTTATTAACAAAACTAATACAACTATGAAAGATAGAATTGTGTATCAATCTTTTATCTCAACCAACCTTATGTAAAAGAGGGCCTCCACCCATCCAGAACATACCATTGCAAAAGAGGGCCTCCACCCACCCATCCAGAACATACCATTACAAAAGAGGGCCTCCACCCACCCATCCAGAACATAACATTGCAAAAGAGGGCCTCCACCCACCCATCTAGGCCATACGTCTTTTTCTTGGACTTCAGTTCTAATAGAATTTCAAAGTTGAGGTTTGTTTTTAGCTCATAACAGCCCGTCTGTATCTATTAATGTAGGTGAAAATGTACACAGTTCATATGAAAAAATTGTAGCCTTTAAACTTTCCATGCAAGTGTGGGTGTTTTTGGAGTAAAAAAGTATCGTTTGTAAGCAAATATAGGCAGACTTGGCCTATAAATGGTGACCAGAGGCAGCGAAACAAGGTAGCATACCGTGAAGAGTTTAAAGCTGAAGATTGTAATTACCAGTTCGTTCAACTTTGGTAAAGCAACATAACATTGACGCCATAGCAAGGTATTGAGACCATAGTTTATATTTCCGTGACGAGGTCCTCTCTTCTTTAAACTTTTTTTCTGAACTTTAGTTTCTGACAATTCTTTTGTAAAATCTTGACCGACAACTGTAATCTCTGTTGGAAGACCACTTGATAACACACTGTCAAGTTGTTTTAACACCTCATTTACCTGTAGGTGATCTTCTTTTACCTCAAATATTTTCCGATTTTTTCGTTATTGTTGAAACTATGAGATAAGTTCTCACTGCTCCAGATATAGCTTTACCAATGAGCATGTGTGTTACTATACGTTCTATAAATATAGTTTCTAGCATTGCTTGTAAACCAGATGATGTCATGACATATTCCTAAATAACTCATTGTTGTATGCAATCCACCTAACCTAATAACAATTTCTTACAACGGACTGCACTCGTCTTGATTTATTTGAATTCCCAACCCTTTTAATACAATGGTTGATTAAATGTGAGTACCGGTGTCACTTCGTTTCTTTTCGATTTATTTGCTACAAAATGCACAGTGGACAGGTTGAAAGGTTCTTCACTAGATTTCATGTTTATCATCGGCATAAAAACAATGCTGAATATTCCTTGGTGTTCGTATAAACAGTAGTACAAAAAAACTGATTGAAACCAGAATGGAATGGTTTCAACATTATCGGTTGAAACGTTCACAGACAGTTAGTTTCAAAACAACACTATCATCTGAAAGGAAAGTAACAAATGGAGTACCTCATATATATTATATATATTATATTTTAAATTTTAATCATTTCGCGTGTCTTTTTTATAAAAATATTCTATTTCATTCACAAATTATAGTTATCAAGATTAAATTTGTTTTCAGCAACAGCTTAATTAGACCACTCAACCACGTGTTTCTTACACCGCGCGAGTCTATTTTGACTTGCGAGTAAGTTGGCGAATTTTAAGTCATGCAGTTTAAACTTAAAATATTAATTTTGAGAGGATCGCTAATTTTGAATTTCGGTAAACAAAGATTGAAATCGATTGAACAACGATGTTTCATAAGTTCTACCCTAAGTTTGCAGTTGATGTAAACATTGCAAAGAAGTGGATTAACAATAACGCTTAGTTTGAAAACCCTTCTAAATATCAATTCATGGATATTGGTCATAAAAAGTACTCGAATAAAAACTTATCAGTAGATTTTCAGACTATAACAAACACTAATAGTTAAAACTTGTCGGTGTAAATGAATTCTTGAATTCTTGATAGCAACCTGACTCTTCTACTTGAGGCCAATGAAAAGTGTGATAAAGTGAATCAACGTCCAAACACCCTAAACAAAATATATGATAAAATAAATCAAGAAAAAGCCTGTGAATAAGCAATTTGTTTTATACTGTCGATATTTAATCAGGATCCCTTAACTAGAAACCTCTTCCATGGCACAAGTTAACACTACTAGAAGCCTCTTCCATGGCACAGATTTACATTACTAGAAACCTCTTCCATGACACAGGTTTACTCTACTAGGAGCCTCTTCCATGACACAGGTTCATACTACTAGAAACCTCTTCCATGGCACAGGCTCACAGTACTAGAAACCTCTTCCATGACACAGGTTCATACTACTAGAAACCTCTTCCATGGCACAGGCTCACACTACTAGAAACCTCTTCCATGGCACAGGTTCACACTACTAGAAACCTCTTCCATGGTACAGATTTATATTACTAGAAACCTCTTCCTTGGCACAGGATCATACTACTAGAAACCTCTTCCATGTCACAGGTTCACACTACTAGAAACCTCTTCAATGGCACAGATTTACACTACTAGAAACCTCTTCCATAGCACAGGTTGACATTACTAGAAACCTCTTCCATGGCACAGATTTATACTACAAGAAACCTCTTCCATGGCACAGATTTACACTACTAGAAACCTCTTCCAATGCACAGGCTCACCATACTAGCTCTTCCATGGCACAGTTTCACAATACTAGAAACCTCTTCCATGGCACAAGTTAACACTATTAGAAACCTCTTCCATGGCACAGATTTATGCTACTAGAAACCTCTTCCATGGCACAGATTTACACTACTAGAAACCTCTTCCAATGCACAGGTTTACTCTACTAGAAGCCTCTTCCATGACACAGGTTCATACTACTAGAAACCTCTTCCATGGTACAGATTTACACTACTAGAAACCTCTTCCAATGGACAGGTTTACTCTACTAGAAGCCTCTTCCATGACACAGGTTCATACTACTAGAAACCTCTTCCATGACACAGGTTCATACTACTAGAAACCTCTTCCATGGCACAGGCTCACACTACTAGAAACTTCTTCCATGGCACAGGTTCACATTACTAGAAACCTCTTCCATGGCACAGGCTCACACTACTAGAAACCTCTTCCTTGGCACAGGATCATACTACTAGAAACCTTTTCCATGGCACAGGTTCACACTACTAGAAACCTCTTCAATGGCACTGATTTACACTACTAAAAACCTCTTCCATGGCACAGGTTGACATTACTAGAAACCTCTTCCATGGCACAGATTTATACTACTAGAAACCTCTTCCATGGCACAGATTTACACTACTAGAAACCTCTTCCATTGCACAGGTTTACTCTACTAGAAGCCTTTTCCATGACACAGGTTCATACTAATAGAAAACTCTTCCATATGGCACAGGCTTACACTACTAGAAACTCTTCCATGGCACAGGTTCACACTACTAGAAACCTCTTCCATGGCACAGGCTCACACTACTAGAAACCTCTTCCATGGCACAGGTTGACACTACTAGAAACCTCTTCCATGGCATAGACTTACACTACTAGAAACCTTTTTCATGGCACAGATTTATGCTGCTAGAAGCCTCTTCCATGGCACAGGTTCACACTACTAGAGACCTCTTCCATGGCACAGGTTCACACTACTAGAAACCTCATCCATAGCACAAATTTACACTGCTAGAAACCTCTTCCATGTCACAGGTTCACACTACTAGAAACCTCTTCCATGGCACAGATTTAAAACAAAATTGTATTTTAATGCAAATTATCATAAAATTTTCTCGACAAGAAAGTTTCCAAAAGAAAATATTTAAAAAACCGCTTTGAATAGAGAAGGAAAGCGCATAATGTTCGTAAGATCAATAATCTTGTATGATGGGATTACTGTAGTCGTATTACAAAAGTGACTTCCAAAACTCTTGCTGATTCTCTGCAATTGGTTTAAGAAGTGTATCGCTGAATCCTGTTTTCTCAATTCAAAAATTCTTATCACCGTCGTCCTATCAAACAACTTTCAGTCATAAATAAGGTTTTCAAATCATTGATTAACTCATGTGTTACTCGTCATTTAGAGTCGCTTGTCATCTGCCAACTTTTCTATCAATCTCTTGATGAGTTTGGTGAATCCAGAGAGATTGCCTTTGACATCTCTAAAGAATTCGACAAGGTGTAGCATGTTGGAGTTCTCCATATGATGAAGTCGTATGGTATCTCTGGTAAAGTTGCGATTATCATTAAGTAATTTTTGTCAGGCAGAGAAATCAAGGTAGTCCTCGATGACCGCTTATTGAACTCTGTAAATTCTGGTGTTCCTTAAGGTTGGGTGCTGGGACAATCCCTTTTTCTAATTTTCATTAATGAGCTGTCTGATAGTATTTTTTCTAAGTTTGCCACATATATATGCGGATGATATTACTTTGCACTCAACCTCAGTAAAGATAAGCAATGCTTTTAATAAGGGTGAAAAGGCAGCTGCTTTGGAGGATGATGTTTGCACCGTTGTTGAATGTAGTAAGAATTTAGTTGAAGTCTTTCTTTACTTCAAATACAAAGCTCTTTCTATAAATCGCTTGTGCGAACCTTCCCTTCCATTTGTGTTGATGAATGGTAGTGATCTCAATAAATCTACACAGATTTGATTTTTAAGCCTAAAACTCTAAAGTAACCTTTTTTTCAAATTGTTACATTGAATCAATTACAAAATTTGTTGCCATGAAGGTTGGATTCTATTCCTGGTGTGGCAGCGGGGAATATACTTTATATTTATTTTGAATTCCTAAATTATACTCAAAATTTTCTTGGTGAAAAAAATATCATTAAATTTTTACATGGCGCTTTATTACAACGTCCGGTAATTATGATCTTACTTAAACAGTATATTTTGATCGATGAAATTTTGTTCCTGTGGTAATGACAGCTGAGTTGGAAACAATAAATTCCAAATAAACATGCAAGTGTCATATAAAATTGGTTTGTTTTGTGTGAAAATTCGTCTGGCGATATTTACAATAGCATTCTGAATACTGGTGCTGATAGTGATGAACAGTACCAAATTGTGACTAATCTGATTAAAGGTATATATGATATTGAACACTGTGTTTAGGTAAACAATACGTATACCTTTATTAAGTTATGTGACCTATTAAATATAAGATCATGTGAATGGTATGGTATGAAAGGACCACTAATCTAGGATAACTATGGTAGAAACTGGAACAAATTGCAACAATAGGTTTTTTTGATTGATTTTGACTTATTATATATGTGGTATTTTTAGTTTCTGATTCACTTAAACCAATTTTTGCTATGTCAGCGTCAGCATCTTCTATAGAATAAATAATTCATCAGTTTGCATGTACAAGAGATTGTCCTATTAACCGAATCAGTTTTTCTTTATTTCATGAATTTGAGAGGAATGTCTCCTTTGATATTTCGCAATTCATATCTTTCGTGAAGTTGATTTGTCTAGATATTAACTTTGAAATACGACGTGAATGAGCAGTAAGCATAAAAAACTACTACTGCGTTTCCGTATTCCTTCGCTACAAACTCTGAGTATAAATTGGCAATTTGCATTTAGTTGTCATCTTTTGGCCGTTTCACACGAAGCATGAAAGGACGACATACTGGTGGGTTGTAGAAGTAAATCCATCTAATTATGTTGGTTCTAACTGTTGCAACAACTTTTAAACAATTGCACCTACAAGCTGCGGTTTATTCGCTTTTCAAAGAAGTTGTGATGTTTCAAATATAGATGGTGGGTATGAGCAAAGTTCGTGTTTTAAAAAATCATTAATGTCAGGAGGTGTGGAATTAGCAACAGCAAGAAGTTGGAAAAGTAATGCTGGGTATACTGTAACTTCATTTTCAGCCGAAAGAGAAGCTGATGACGTCATGTTCTTTACTCGATAATTGTGTTTAAACGTGCAGTAAAAACATTTTCACTTTCCATTTGTTTTGTGAGTGTACACCTAACGTCAAAAAAGTTGTCAACATTTAAATTTTTGTTAGCAACAAATTCATTGAATGCGTTTCACAAAGTCGAATCATTTGTATAAGGTGATGTTTCATTCAGTTTGTTGGTAATTTAGACCGCGCCTTTGTAGTCTCTTTTCACTCTTGCTACAGTCGCTATTTTATGTTGGTCACTACTGGAATACTTTACACCAGTATTTTCTTCCATTTCAAGACTGTACTCAGATGTTATAGGCTTTGAAAATAGTCATATTTCTCTTTGAAAATCCGCCATTCAGGTACGACATGTTAATCCACCAGATGTTTTCAGAGATCGCATTAGAACTTGCTTAATAACTAAGTCACTCGCTCGACCTACCCAGCATCGGCCACTTCGCCGACCATTGAAACCCCGTCCAAATAATTTTTTGCTTGTTTTCTCAAGTTCAGGCATTGGTGGTAAATAAAGGTAAACAGATTCATCGTAATTACCGCGTCAAGATGCTGCAAATATTGGTAATGATTTTTTTTAAAGCTTCTAAACGCTACCCCAACTTTGCTATTCGATCTGGTTTAATAAATTTTTTAATAATGTCGATTATTGTTTGATAGCCAATCCATAGCTTCGCAGTACCTGATTGTTCAATCAAGTCTTGCTTGACGTTCTCCATGTCACAGTTTAGTTCAACTAACAGGCTTTTGATCTTAACTTCAGCCATTGTAGTCGATTTTTCAAGCAGACCTGTGTATAAGCCTTCCAAATATTCACACAGTGTATCGTGATTAGTGGTAGTTTTCTTTATGAAAATGTTCGACAAAACTTGATCGAAGATTAAAATTCCGCTCATAGCTCTAAAAAAAGATTTTTCATTTAACATATCCATCACAGCATTTTCACCGTATGTGACCTCCAAAATATCACTGAGGCCTATATTATGCATCAAATAACCAATGCAACCTGACAAGTTCATTACTGTGTGAAAATTTTAGAACTGTGTCTTTTAGCAACCAGTTTGATGGCGCATTTATAATCTTTTAGCTCTTCCAGTAGAGTGGTTGAACAAATGTTACAATTGATGGTTGGTTCGATTTGTAAGACAAATTGCATACAAATGTTAGTGCTGATAGGATGGATTTAAGTCAATTATAGAGAGAAACAAAATACTATCATTTTTCATAAGCTATATCATTCTGTTGATGATAATAAACTAACTGCATACAACCTGACCAAATTGGAGTAGGATTTTTAAAATACCAAGACAGCTTCAACGAAAGATCAATACAGTTTTTCAGCGCTTTAACATATTCCGGAAGAGACTGATATTTCAACTCTTTTGTGAGATGTCTTGTATCTATAAATGGGATGATGTCGATTGACGAAACTGCTAATAACTCATCATCAAGAGCTTCCATTCGCTCGATACGTCTTGTGCAGAACTTTTCCCTACTAATTGATGCTATTATTCCCATGCCATGAAATATATTTTCACCACTAACTGTGCATAAATTGCGATCAACGTTATCAGCCACAAACTTTACAGAGCTATCATCCCATAAATGCTGTTTTAAATCAACTCAACTATAGCTGTATTAAGCTTAAACTTCAAGACTTCCGAATAGGGAGAATTAAATCAAAGACTGTGTAAGGTTTCTATCATGCCTTTTTAACCAAATTGATGATGCGTTTGAATAGCCAGTCCAATTTGAACCTGTATTATGGTTTGTCCGATTGTGGCGATTTTTGTGTCAAAGTTTTTTCATACGAACAGTTTTGTACAAAATAAACGAACCAATGGTGATAGGTAAGCTTAACTGTTCAATAGATTGAGGTTTTTAGAGTCAAGATAGAAGTCCTTTATTGGTGTTATCGTGTTTTTAATCTCACTTTTTAACAAAATTGCGGCAGCTTCAACCAGGTTTACTTTCTCGAGTTCAGTATCTACATCCTTAGGTACTTCATCGTAGTCTGGTAGAGTTGAATATGCATTCTTTCTATACGTAATAATGTCTGACTTTCCTATGTCTCTTGATATAATAATGTCAGACCCGTTATGGTCCATCAGCTTCTGCTTCATATGGTGTTTCTATGCTACAATGTAAAAATTCTTCCATTTTTTCTATCAGGTAAGATATTGTCAACAGCTCTCTGTCACTAATTTCAAATTAACTAAAGGTACTAAGAAATGCATCTCTCTGAACTTTGTTCTCTGGGCGTCCTGATAGAACGTCTTTCTTTGACTTCTTTTGATATTTTAACGGTATCTAAAGAGATTCATGAAAACTTAGCTGTGTGATATGTAGTGAAATTAAACAGTATACTTAAAAACCAACCTATTTTTTGGATTGTCCAAAATGTTTCATCATCATATTTTGTTCCTTGTATAGAAACGTTTAGGTAGATAAAAAGTTTTTCATGAAGAACATTAAAAAGATTCCAGCCATCCCGATTTGATCAGGAGCCTCCCGTTTCAGAACTATTTCTCCCGTCCTACTATTTTGGATATAAATCCCCTGATTTCAAAGAAAATTCCTTACAAAAATATTTTTTTTCGGAATACATCTTAGGCTACTAAATATAAACATAAATTCTAATTCCAATGGATATGGTGTGGAGACATTTAAGGACATATTTTCCGTTTTATTAACAGAGATCAGTTTCGTTTATTCCTCACTGAGTAATGCAGCTGATGAGCGTATGTTTTCTTCTAATATCACAACTTTTTATTTTACTCCTAGTATCAAAAGGCGGTTCGCAGAGAAAATATAATGATGATGATTAAATACCTGCTTTTGCGTTTGGAAGGTTATGCTGCATGATCTATGGTAAACTCAATCAGCCTCATGGAAATCAGACGCATAATACTCGATTTTCACCGTGACAGCATTAGCCCATTTATCTGCACGCTCTCTACAACACTTCAAAATTGTTTGCACAAATTCATCAGCTAATACTTTCAATGCATCGCCTTTTACATGCTGTTTATCATTGGAGAAATCAACGTACTGATCGCAGAACAAATAGTTGGGATTGAGGTAATGTGTAGGAACTGGCGATATTTTCGCCAGTCGACTTCCTTTTAAATATAGCAATATCCTGTCGGTGTAACGCTTTCTGCAGTCAGAGTGAGCATGCGAACCTTTGACAGCAACAACACCACGTTTTTGTTTTATACTTGCAGAGCAAATACCATCCATACCTGTAAAAACAGTTTTGTTCAAATTGTGGTGAAGTTTTTAAATTTCCTTGGTAATGATTTTAATTTTCTAGACGGTAGAACTAAAATTACAATTTCAAAATACATGGTACATAGAAGCAAATTTTACTCAAGTATACTTCAATATATAGATATATATATATACCTTTTCGTCGTAAAAAATTGTTGGACTAGCATCACTCTATAGAAATAACTGCTATAGAATATTTATTATAGAATATTTATTATAGAATATTTATTATAGAATAAAAATGTTCAGTATGAAATTATCTTTCCAAAAAGTACCCCCATGACCTATATTTAAAAATTTTTCAAATTTTGGTCCGTGTTGGACTCATTTTAGGCCCAAAATCCCAATATACATTGCTTGGATTTTGTCGGATATTCAGTATGTTATTAACACATATTTGATGAGTCAAAATCAATCAAAAAACTTTTTGTTGCTACTTTTTCCAGGTTCAGTTTTTCATATACTGCCTGGACTGCACAAAGGTCTGCTAACAGGATTAAAATGAGAGAAAACTGTAAGTAATTAACTATGAACACAGGTTTCTGTGTTGCACGTTGAAAGGAAAAAAGGGATGTATTTAAGCTAAACAAATGCATCACATATTCTAAAAAAGGAGTATCTAGGCAAGGGAGAACTTCATCAGTACCTGCAGTCTTGCATGAAGTTATAAGAATCGTAATATCGATCACAACGATAAAATTTGCACGACGTACCCGTCGGAGGGCAAACGAAAAGATAGTGACAAATACAGGATTTTTATAAGTTAGTAAAGTAATTTTATTTGCTTATCATTCCATCACAAATGCACCTATATTTCATCATAAGTTAAGCAGAAAGTTGGATTCGTTAAAATTTAGCAAAATTCTAAGCTATATGTTGCAGATGTAGAGTCTGCGTTTGAACATTCATTGGCATTTTTCTAACCAACAGGAGATGGATTTTTGTTTTCTTACTTGCTTACTTGCTGGGTTGTTTGCTTGTTTGCTTGTTTGCTGGCTTGCTTTCTTGCTTACTTGCAAAACACTTAACTCATAATCAAAGAAAATATATAATTTTCCGTTTTAATTCTTTTTCATAAGAGGTATATTAAATCTTTCTCAATATTTAAAACAATTAGTTCTACACTTCAAAGTAGGTTCTTTGGTTTTAAAAATTTGCAAAAGATCTCTTGGTAATAGAACTTCTAGTTTATCATTATCAGCGAAGAATGGCTATAGGTCCTATTAAGCTTTAAGGTAGTCAAAAAGTGATTTTCAAATGTCGGTGTAAATCGAGCAGTTCAGGAGATAATGACAAGTTGTTTCGACTTCCGCACTACAATTGCACAATGGATTAATGACACCAAGAAAATTTTAAGTGAACTTATAATATCTCAATTTGCTTAAAACCTATAGGTAATAATAGTATAGAGGTCGAAGGGTTGGACGATGAATGTTAAATAAAGCATTGTTTAAAGTGATACAAACACTGAACCTCGACAGTTTGATGTTTGACGAAATAGGGGAATAATGAGATTGAGTTGATTTTGCCAAATTATCCTGTCCGATTACGAGTATTTCGTTTTTGTGGCACCATATCGAAAACATATTCAGGACAATCGCCATTAACAATTAGAAAAAAAAAAGAAAGAAAATAGATTAGCTTTCGACACTTTCGTAAAAGACATTAAATTCCTAGCTCTTTGTAAACTTTAACACAATTGTTTTTCTTTATAGAGCCTGTCATAGCAACTGCTGTATTTTATTGAATTCACTCGATATCATTGACAAAAGTTTTATTACGAGGTTGACTACAGATCACAACACAGTAGTCATGATAAGGTTTGATATAAGTAGTATAAATAATAAAGATGTATTTCCATGGTAGATAATGTTACAATCTTTTAATTAGACTTACTCCTTTCAATGTTTTAGGCTTTTCAAATTCAATTTGACGTCTAAAATTCCATTAAGCGCTTCAAAGTCTAGGTGCTTCAAAGGTCTAGATGCTTCAAGGCCTAGATGCTTCAAGGCCTAGATTTTTTTTGAATTTTTTAACTGAAACATTGTATCATTAAAATCCAAGGGCCTGTGCAAGTCTTGTGCAATATTTGAATATAAAAAAAATTTAAAGAAGTGCTCCCTACTGATATATTTGTTCTGTTTTCGTGTTAGTATAACAAATTGTGTGTTAGCATAACAAATTGTGTGTTAGCATAACAAATTGTGTGTTAACATAGCAAATTGTGTGTTTCTAGTATATCAAATTTTGTGTTAAAACAAATATTTTGTTAGCATAACAAATTTGATGTTACTATAACAAACTTTATGCTAGTATAGCAAATTTTGTGTTAGGATAACAAATTTTATGTTGGCATAATAATTTTTTGTTAGTATAAAAAACTTTGTCCTAGTATAAATTTTGTGTTGGTATTGCAAATTTTGTATTATTACAAAATAGTTCGTGTTAGCATAACTAATATTTTGTTGCTACAACAAATTTCGTGTAAGTGATTGAAGATGTTTCATGCACGTCAGCAAAGTGAAAATCATATTTAAATTAAAACTTTCTGTAGAAATTTGAGCGAGAAAATGTCTCAGAATTTGTTGAAGGTTTGTTGAGGAAAACGAAATGTGAATTTTTTTGTTTTAAGTCTTGTTTTGCACTTAATAAGACTTCTTCGATTTTCAACTTTAGCTCATATAACCTGTGAAATCCAAACATCAAACAAAAATTTCTTCAGACTACATTTCTTCTCGTGCACTCTATTCTGGTTTCTCTATAGAAATTTTGTTTGTAATATCTTCTTTTTCAATATTTGAATCAATCATACTTACGCATGTTCAGAAATGTTCTTAAGGAAAAAATATAAAAAGAATAATGAAACGATAAAAATAACATTTGCAATGGTGCCAACATTTCATTGCTTCGTGTTAAGGCAAAGACGAAAAAAAAATGCAATGACGTCATGCTAACTAACTACAACGACATAGACTTAAAAATTAAAAAATTTTCTTTTTTTCTTTTTCAGAGCTATGATTTCGTTCTAATGTTTAATATTATATTTTCTTAATCAAACAATAGTATATTTATTGCGCACTGTAAAAATTACTTATCGCCCACTGTAAAAATATTTTATCACTCACCGTCAAACATACTTAATATGATGATTTTCTGGGAATACACCATTTCTTGACTTGCAAACTAAATAGAGCAAGAATCCTTGTAGTGATGTTATTAAATGTTCTTCTTCAAAGAACATGTCTTTGCTAAAAACATTAAAATTTTGGGCGATGCTCATCCTAGATAGTGTTTGATTCATAACCATGGAAAAGCAAATACTTGCATTCGGTTTTAAATATCTAATATATATAATATAATATAATATAATATAACACACCACATCTAAGTGCTACTCATGCGCAGAAGGGCCGATACCCGGATTTGAACCCATAATCTTGTGGTTGAAAGACAGTTGCTCTAATGTTGAGCTGTCCGGGTATATATTTATACTTTACCTAAGCTTGGAAAACAAAATTTTTGAGCGATAAATTACTTAAACATGAGATAATATCCAATTTCTTACTTGAATTATTTAATCGGTTCCTTAAGTAAATATTATATTAATATAAGCTGTTAAATATCATTGTAGGCTTTATTAAAAAGTAGTCTTGGTTCTAAGCAGTCAATTGTTTCTAAGTTTCTGATTCTCATTATTTATTCCATTAATTTGATAGCATCAAATTCAATATTGTATGTATATAATATGAAGTGCTTTTTCATAAATATGGCAAGAAAAAAACAAAGTTTTGTTGAGAGGTGTGGTGTTTTAACAGTTATTTGGATAAAGATAACTGTTTACAAATGCCCTTTCACGCGACTCAGAAATAAGGTTAAGGTAGAAGTTAGTGTTAATAAGTTTTATAGACTCTGTAAAATATACAAAGGATTATACTGTAAGTTTTATGTGTAGCTATACTTTCTTACTAGAGGTGCCGACACCAAAAATTTGTTTATTTTATTTATGTTTGTAAAAAACTCACTAGAGTTTATAAGATTTACTTGTTATTAAGACGTAGATTAGAGCTAAATCATTGATTTCTTTCCATTACACCAAGTTAGTCACTCTTGTACAGACCTTTTTTTTACTCGGCTCTCGGTACGATACACACAATAAAAAATTAAAAAGTAAAAAAAAAAAAAAATTTATTTAATTTCTGTTGATCTTCGGTCTACAAAGCTTTTCAAGTGACCTCAGAAATAAATCTTTAATTTTATGCTTAAAAGTGTTGTAGTTTCTATGGTTCTTAACATTATTTGGTAATGAGTTCCAAACCCATGACAGACAATTTTTGCCCATATTTGTTCTACGTAGAGGAACATAAAATTTCAAATTACTATTTCGCAACGGAATTAAAGGGGTATCAGATAGTTTGACTCTTTCAGACATGTAAAGTAAATAATTTTCGGGTTGATGCAGAATTTAAAAGAATAAGCAATCATGCATCTCATTTCGACAGGAAGCCAATTATTTTCATTGAATTGATCAGTGCCGATATGGAATCTATTATTTAAGTCAAGACAGAAACGGATACACTTATTTTGAGCAGTTTTTAATCGCATTTTTATTGATTCGTTTAAACCTAAATACTAGGCGGTACAGGCATATTCAAAATGATGTTGGATCAATGAGTTGCATTGAGTATGAGTCAGATAAGGTGTTAAAAAAGATCTTATTCTATATAAAAAATTTTTGCTTGGAATTAATTTTATTTAAAAAGTTCTGCGCCATCAGTTGACCGTTTAAAATTTGGTGTAATATGCAAACCAAGTACTTGACAGATCTATGTTGATTAATGGATAGACTTCTTCTATATTTGATATCATGAGCGCTCGCAGTTTTAGCTTTAGTTTTTATTTTCACCAAAATGAATAACAAGTTTACTGTCCACAAGTTTAATGCCCAAAAGTTTACTGTCCACAAGCTTACTTTCCACAAGTTTAATGTCCACAAGCCATTCACAAAGACTTTACAAGTTTATATTTAAAATAAATTCAATGTGTTTAACATCCTTGTGTTGAAAAATAAGGCAAGAGTGATTTGCATAGAGATGTAATTCAAAGCTTACTGATTGTGGCATGTCATTTATATAAAGAAGAAACAAGAGTGAACCAAGAATAGAACCCTGTGGGACACCACATCTAACAATTTCTTCGCCAAACAGTATTATGTCTATTTTTAACTTTAAACTTTCTGTTAGAGAGATAAGACTTGAACCAAGTAATCACATTTTTAGAAAACCTCATGTACTTTAATTGTTTTAGTGATGTTGAATGATCGGTTGTACCTATTGAAGGTCAATTAAAACCATGCGAAACTTATAAACAATATTTTCTCTGCCAATAAAATCCCTAGTTTGCGCTTCAATAACCTTTTCAAAAATTTTTAAAATGCATGATGAAAGTGAAATTGGCCTGTATTTTTTTGGGTCGCTTTTATGTAATGGAATTATTTTTGCTATTTTACATTCATCTAGAAAACTATTAGTATCCATTTAGAGGTGCTTTGATAGAGGCACATCCATCTTTCAGAGACAAACAAGTAATGCCATGAAAACCTGGAGTTTTATTGTTCGCTAGGCTCTCTATAACAGTCTTAATCGTTTTCTCAGTAATACACTTAAAGTTAAATTTTTTAGTAAAGTCAAACGTATAACAGCAATCTGAAGTTGTATTAGAAAATCTATGTGATGCTCTTGGTAAAAGTTTATTAAGTTAGAAGAAACTTTTCCAAAATAAATAACTTTTTTAAAAATGTTAGAAACTTGCTGCTTGTTAAAAACAAAAATCATTGTTATTTTTTGAACAAAAAAAGATCATGAGAAGGTGATCTTTTAGCTTTAGTAAATCCAATATCTTTAAAAGATTTCCAGAGTTCTTTAGGTCGACCGCTACCAGAATAACTAACTGAAAGAACAAAAGTAGGATCTATGGTTGATCCCTTCTTCTTCCCTGCCAACTGGGTATTCTGGAGACAAGACTGACTGATAAAACCACAATATAGAAAAGTTGTGCTATCCCTACCTAACCTAATATAAGTACTAAGTTTAAATTCAAAAAATAGCTTCTTATTATCCTTCTCGATGAGATTGAGGCCGTCAACATGGAAGAGGTCTTCACTAACTTTTATGTCTTCGGCCCAACCAACATGTTCGATGTAAGTAGCAGAATTACATGGACACAAACTTTTAATAAGATGGTTTAACTAAGAAGATCACCAAAAAATAAACCTATTCGAGGAAGTATACCAGATAACAAAATGTGAATATTGGCGTGGTTTTGCTTTAAATAAATACAAATTTCTTCCAAGATTTGGCATATTCTCCACGGAGGTATGTCGCTTAGATTTTTTGTACCACAGTGGATAACGGTATTGTTCACTGCATTGTTAACAATACTGTTCTTAATTCTCCAGTATTCATTCTTCCTTTATCCCCACCAATCTATGCATTAAACAAACCGCTACACAAATTGCGTGTAAAAGGGTACCGATTTAACCCTTTGACTATAGAGTCTTCAAAAACAACAACTTCTGCCTTGCTTTTTCACAAAAGACTTTGGCAAAATTTGGTATTCTAACATCTTTGCCTCTTTGAACACTGGCTACCGCCGTTATCTATTTGAAATAACAAAATAAACCATTTGAGTTACAAGAGAATACATCATAAACAAAAGATGATGCGGATTCTCTAGATATACCAAGATAAATAACGAAAAGCAAGTCCAAAATACTATGCTTTATCGCTATCGCTAATGCGGCCTGTTTACTCTACGCTGCCGGTAACCGAAAAGAGCAACTAATAGTTACGGAGAAATCCCAAATCATCTGAGTGTATTTGATCATATAAGAAAAGTAAAAAGCATAAAACCTGGCAATATTTTTTGGTAAGGGCAGGCAATAGAAAACTACAGAAAACAATAGATAAAAGATAAGATAATCTTTTAAACGTCTTAAGAAAAACGATAGTGCATTTAAACGTTTAAGAAAAACTAGAGAGCATTTAAATATCTTAAAGAAGACCATAGTGCCTTTACCGATATTGCATTTAAGTTAGTCTCTCAGCTATGTTTCACTGCTTACTGCAATAACTCATGAAAGTTATCAAGCATTTGGTCGTCGTTTGAAAACAAAGCTATATTTCTTGATGTATCGAAAGCTCTCAATAAGGTGTGTCATGAAGATTAGTTATTTAAATTATTAGTATTCACGGTTAATCAAATTCTTAAAAAAAATTTATCTAGTTGTCAAAAAAAATTCTTTCAAATGGTCAGATTCTGAAGGGTTAAATATTATTGTAGGAGAAAGTCAAAGGCCTGTTTTCTTTTTACTATTTATAAGTGAATTATCTGATAAAAAGGCATGTTATTGGCTATTCGGACTTTTTTGCGAGATAACTGATTATTAGCTTCTCATTCTTCTTCTTGATCTAAACATTTTGGTATTATTCGTTTTATTACCATCAGTTTATCCTATTCAATTAAAAACATCTTTTCTTTCCCTGATAATAGAAGAAAAAATCATTCGTAAACTTCATGATTTCCTTTGAAACTAAATTTTAATAATCTCGTAGACTTTTAGGAAAAAGATTTTGTGTCGTGTGTTGTCATCAACTAGTAATATTAACTTGTCTCAAAACATGCTAAATATTTGATAAGTTTATGATAAATATCTCATAAATATGTAATAAATATATGACAAACATATGATAAAAAAATGATAAATACATCAAAAATAACTGATAAATACATAAAAAATACATGAAAAACATGATAATTATATGGGGATATATTATATGATACTTTTAATAAGGTGTAAAGCGATTGTTTTAAGATTTTTACTGCTCATGAAATATCTTTGATTTCTCCTCTTTATGTCTAAAATTTGCTGGTGGTTCAAACCTTAACTATCAAACCTATCATTACATTTACTTGTTTTACGAATGGTATCTGCATGCTATATTTTCCACTTTCGTGTAATTTGATAGTTGTACTTTTCTGAAATTTCTCTTCAGCTACTGCGCATTTTTCTTACCATGGTTATTGCCAGTTAGATATCTCGCTATAATGTTTTGTATTAGTTTGTTAAAATATATTTATATGAGGGACATTTTCCTTTAATTATTTCACTTAATTGTGTAAGTTTCTGAAAACATTTTCTTTCGACGTTTATTGTCAGTTAGTTGTCTCGATTAAATTTATTGTATTATTTTCTGGAATTTTTTTCCGTAGACGGTTATGCAATTGTATTTTAGTTTCATTTAAATCTTACCTCATTTTTGTCGGATGTTTCCTCTTCTTCTTCAGAAACATCTGCTTCTGATTCTTTCCTATTTTTATCAGCAAATATATTTTCAAATACTTGCTTAGTTGTGTAACTCTCACTCGCATATGCTTTTGTGTAACTCTCACTTGCACGTGTTTTTGATGAAAAAGCCATGTTTGGATGAAACTTAGAGGTACTTTTAGGCAATTTTGCGTATGTTTAGCACTCCTTCCGGCACGAATACCTAAAAAATCTCTTCTGCATAGCATAATTAGTAACTAATTTACCTCGTGAGCGACCAAAAAATATTTTTTTTGAAGACGGATTCGTACTAAAAAAATATACTCTTAAAGGACTTATATATTCGTCCATGGTCACTGACATTCAAAAGTGTCAGCCACAGTTAAATAATATTAGGACTTATATATGCGTATGTGGTCGTTGGCATATGTACTGCTTGGTTACCAAAACACGTCTTTGAAAAATTATATAAGCTCCATGTCATTCAAAGGGTCAATGTATTGAATTATTTTTTGAAAATATCTTCGTATGGCGGTTATTGCCAGTTAGTAATCTCGATTTGATATATGTTAATAATATCTGAGAATTGTTTCGTATGACTGTTATTGTCAGTTAGTTACCTCGCTTTAATTTATTGAATCAATTTCGGAAAACATTTTCATATGACTGTTTTTGTCAGTTAGTTACCTCGCTTTAATCTATTTAATTAATTTCGAAAAAATTTTCATATGACTGTTATTGTCAGTTAGTTATTTCGCTTTTATTTATTGAATTAATTTCGGAAAACATTTTCATATGACTGTTTTTGTCAGTTAGTTATATCGCTTTAATCTATTTAATTAATTTCGAAAAAATTTTCATATGACTGTTATTGTCAGTTAGTTATATCGCTTTAATTTATTGAATTAATTTCGAAAACATTTTTGTATGACTGTTATTGTCAGTTAGTTATCTCGCTTTAATCTATTTAATTAATTACGAAAAAATTTTCATATGACTGTTATTGTCAGTTAGTTATATCGCTTTAATTTATTGAATTAATTTCGGAAAAAATTTTCATATGACTGTTATTGTCAGTTTGTTATCTCGCTTTAATCTATTTAATTAATTTCAAAAAATTTTTCATATGACTGTTACTGTCAGTTAGTTATCTCGCTTTATTTTTTTGAATTAATTTCGAAAACATTTTCATATGACTGTTATTGTCAGTTAGTTACCTCGCTTTAATCTATTTAATTAATTTCGAAAAAATTTTCATATGACTGTTATTGTCAGTTAGTTATATCGCTTTAATTTATTGAATTAATTTCGAAAACATTTTTGTATGACTGTTATTGTCAGTTAGTTATCTCGCTTTAATCCATTGAATTAATTTCGGAAAACATTTTCATATGACTGTT